>MJUU01027093.1:2448-13970 GCA_002080025.1 Modiolus philippinarum | reverse complement strand
GGAAACGCAGGCAACCTTTTTAACGGAGGAGGGGCCACGCGTAGGATTTGATAGTGTCCGCTGTAAAATAAAACAGTCCAGTCTAAAAGTTGTTACCTATGATAATGTCTAAGGACGGAATAAAACGCTGGAGAGATTTCTTTCGATCTCATTGGAAGTTTTTGATAGAAATACAACATAGCTGGACACAATTTCACTGGACACTATTTTGGCTTTAACAAGTGGTTATGAACTGTATAATCATTATCGAAAATTCAAATATTGTGTACTTCTCGCAAATTTAAGTTTGTAAATTATTTCGTATCTTAATCTTTGGTTTAATTGTGTTTGAGCTGTTTTTGATAGAATTTTTATTTATGGACTTATGAACTATCATACTGGACTTTTCAATTGGCAATATATATGTTATTGGAGGACACGTTATTCAAAAGATAATAGGGATACCAATGGGACTAATTTTGTGCCACTTCTGGCAGATTTGTTTTATATTCGTATGAACCAAGGTTCAAACAAGGGCTAGTTCAGAAGAAAGAGGAAAATCTCATCTTATCCTTGGGGGTCTGAGATTTTTCGATCTTGCATTTTCGATGGTGTTAGATTGTATCAATAACTGTTAATATACCTTTTATCGTCATAATTAGGATTTGGAGGATCGTTAGAATTTGTGTATATCACAAAAAGATTGGCATCTTTCAATAGATCCCGGGTTGTTACTAAATTTACATAAAAAATAACAAATTTAACATTACGCCGCACTTTTCACTTACAGTGTCACGGATAACCCTTCCGGAGCACTTGATAACACTCTAATTTTTTTAGGGATTCACACTGTTTTTTGTGGCATTTGCATTATGTTCTGTTTGTTTCGTCTTCGTCATATTTACCGCAGATCTTTCCCAATGAACTTGAAATTAAAGAGACTACTGGTACAACTATACTTCAGCCTCGTACTTAGATCTTTAGATATATATTGACAAAGATGAACCTGTGAAATCTAAGCTATAAGACAAACGTGATGATTTTAACTTCAGAGTTGTTAATTGTCCCTTTCTTAGCAGAAATATACCTATCTCTCCAGCCGATGGAGTTTACACTGAAGTGTAAACTTTCACAGTTGATGCGTTACTGTTGAGTTTGAAGTTTATACAGTGATTTTGTTTTAATAAAGTCAGAGTACAATCAATACTAAAGTTGCATTACAAACGGTAAATTTCGTTATGCTGTACACGTGTTTCAAGGAGTAACCTCTCATCAGCAGCATTAAAATCAAACAATAGGGAAAGCCATAATCCAAAAGTTGTCAAAAAAAGAAGTACCCATTACCAAAAATATCAAAATAGGAGGCCAAATTCAGTATCAAGGACATCCACCAAGTGCCATACACGGAATAAAGCCTCAGAGATTTGTTCAGCCTTTGTTAATTTCATCACCCCGGGTCTATGGTTGTTATCATGACATCATTGAAAGATATGACGTGCCTGTATCCCAATAGAAAACGGAACTTACCCATCCAGAGCTCCCAATGTCACTCCCTTTTTTGTGGGAGTTCACACTGTCACTGTTGTTTTTTTGTGTAGTCTATTATATCATGCTTTGAAATTTTAATTTTGTTTTCGTTAGTGATGTTTGTGCTACCTATTTGTTCTTGTTAATGTTTGAATAATCCAAAGATTACAAGAGCTTTAAAAATGGTACATTGGTACTGTTTGAGGGTTAGAAAAGTAACACCTACCATTGATTATGAATTGGTTGTGTCTAAGGGTTAGAAAATGACATTAGCCAAGTAGCTTCCAAATAGGTCTTTCAAAACAATATATTTCTCATAGGTGTCGTTAGCAAAACAGGACGTGCTTACCCTTCCGGAGCACTCGATGTCAATTCCGGTTTTCATGGGTGTTCACACTGTTAGCGCCTTAGTTCTGAATGTTGTGTTTTTTCTGCTTTGTTGATGTCTCATGTCCTTATTGTCTCTTTAGTTTTCTGCATTCTTTTTTTTTGCCATGTCTGTGGACTTTGATTTTTATGATTATCTTATCCCTTTTTACTTCGTTATTCCATTGCCGTTGTTAAATATCTCTGTCTGTATGCTCTCCTGATATTGCCATGTATTCTGGATTTATAATTTGCTTGTTGTTGCTTCAGTATTCATTTGAAAATTTATTAACTAAGGAGAAGGTTCAGTATGACCCGTTTTTTGGCCCACAAAAATTGGGAAATTTTCAAATGTTAATATTATATTCCAATTCATCGCATGAACAGTGCAAGATTCCCAAAGGGACTAACTGCGCGTCACTTTTAGCTGATCTCTTTCTTTTCCCGTACGAGGCCAAGTTTTTACAAGGGCTGACACAGAAAAAACAAAAGCATTTACCTCAGTCCTTTAATTTCAGCTTCAGCTACATAGACGATGTACTTTCTCTTAATAATCCAAAATTCAAGGAATATTTACACCAGATCTATCCCAATGAGCTTGAAATTAAAGAGACTACTGATACACCCACTTCAGCTTTGTACTTAGATCTTTTGATATACATAGACGAAGATGGACGTTTGAAATCTAAGCTATATGACAAACGTGATTACTCTAACTTCCAAATTGTGAACTTTCCCTTTCTGAGCAGCAATATACCTACCTCTCCAGCATACGGAGTGCACATTTCACAGTTGATTTGTTACTGCCGAGCATGTAGTGTATACAGTGATGTTTTGAGGGATTTGTTGAGCCTTTGTTACCTTCATCCCTTCAGAAATTCTATGGCCGTGACCATGATATCATTGCCAGATATGACGTGTCTGTGTCCCAAATGAAAACGGACATTTTCAGCTAGATTTCACGTCTTCATGGATTTGATATACCCGGTTTTGACTCGACCCTGGATTGACTAACTAATAGTGTGACGGGTGCCACTAGTGGAGCAGGACATGCTTACCCTTCCGGAGCACATGATGTCACTCTCGGTTTTCATGGGAGTTCACACATTGAGTGCCTTGGATCTTAATGTCGTCTTTTTTTCCGTGCATTGTGGCTATCTCACGTTCTTGTTTTGTCTTTTTTTTCTCTGTTGCCGTTTTGCTATGACTTTGGACTTCGATTTTGTAATCATCACTTCCCTTGTTCCTCCGGTATTCTGCTTTATAAAACTTCAGGCATATTTTTGCATTTAAGTGTTCTAATTACTGACGTCATAAATCATAAACGTTGGGTAAATTCCAAAAATATTGAAAATCTTACTATTTTTGGTGGAGTTTTCGTTTAAAATTAGTAATGGCCCCATTCATTATAAAAATAATGCATATTTTAACATATTCGTTGCAGTTCCGTTTTTAGACTAAGTATGAGCCATTGCTACATCATGTTAAGGATATGTTTTCACAAAAAAATCTACTGAATCAACTGAATATGACATTAAACATTGTAAAAAGAGTGCTATGTTGCCACTGGTGTGTTTTTCATTTTTGGGGCTAAAAACCGGTCATACCGAACCCACTCCTTTCATGTTTGATGTTAACGTTAATAGTTGTCACGTAGAAACTTTTATGTAACTGAACAGACTTATTATATTATTTTTTTAATAACCAAGACTTGAAAATTTACACGTGTGTTTTTTATCACGTTTTACTGTAGAGTTCACGTTTAATTTATCAGTTTGATTCATTACATTACTTCAATTACCTATTATCAGTAGGAACCCATCAACTGATGGGTCATTTAAATGGTTAAAATAAAAGACATTTATGATAGGTATATTCGATAACAATAATATCCTAATGGATGCAATTTTATCTACAATAGAATTTTAAGGTTTAATATTGAAATTCGACACGACATAATATTGCAGAGAGAAAAAGAAACAAAAGTATGATACGAATCTTCCATAATTTTCCGTCATGTTTACTATAATATATTTTTATTTTATTTCCTATGCCATCGACTTGCTGAATATATTTCAATTAAATTTCATTACAAATCTGTGATATTGGTTTATAGAAATATCATTAATTTTTTTAGCTATATGAGTTGGTATTAACACTTTTATGTCTCCAGAATAAACTAGAGGCTCCGAAGCTTAGCTTGTATCATTCAAAAACAACGGCAGTAGAATACCGAAGGAACAAAGCACAAGATTACACAAAGTCCAGAGACAAGGCAAAAGCAAGAACACCAGAAGACGGGGGACCAAAGACACCACTTGCACACAAAACACACGAACATTACATATACAACACAAAAAACTAAAGCACTAACAGTGTGAACTCTCAATAAACAAGAGTGACATCAGGTGCTCAGGAAGGGTAAGCATGTCCTGCTCAGTATACAGCACCCGTCACACGGTCAGTGAGGCATATGTTTTGAAAGATCTGTAAGGTAACTGATTGGTTATTGTCATTTTCTAACCCTGAGACAAAACCAGTTGAGAACAATGGCACGTGTAACTTCTGTTACAAACAGTACCAAGGTGAAATTTTGAAAAGCTTTTGTAATCAGTTTAGTATTCAAACATGGACAGGGACAAATCGGTACCATAAACATCAGTGACGAAGACAAAACTAAAATTTTACAAGACAACACAAAAAACTAAAGTACTGACAGTGTGAACTCCCATAAAAACCGAGAGCGACATCAGGTGGTCCGGAAGGGTAAGCATGTCCTGCTCTGTATACAGCACCCGTCACACTGTCAGTGGGTCAATCCAGGGTAAAGTCAAAACCGGTAATGTCAAATCCAGGAAGACGTGAATCTAGCTGAAAATGTCAGTTTTTATTTGTGACACTGACATTTCATATCTATCTATGATGTCGTGGTGACGGCCATAGAATTTCTGAAGGGACTAAAGTAACAACGGCTGAACATATCCCTGACTCAGCAGTTTTTGTGACAGTGCTTTTGCTCTTTCATTTGACAAAATTCGCTTTGTCATCAGAGATGCAAAATCAAATTATATCCCCTTTTAATCAGCTTTTCAGATAAAAAAATCCCAAACCTATGGCCAAAACAAACTTTATTTTGACGTTCCAGAAGTGTGATGAAATAAGGTTTTCATCGTTGGGACCATTTTTAACCTCGCTTGTTGATGATGGCTAGATTTGAAGACTTAAAATTTAATCGAAATGAACAATCTTTGAACTAAGATTTCCATGCATCGCTTTTCTTTAATATTCCACATGAAATTGACTTCCTGAACGAAATGGTCATATTTTGTTACGAACCTGTCCTGCGTCAGTTCTTTTAAATCAAATTCAAAATATGTCTATTCAAATGGGTTTAATGTTAAGTTCCAAACATTTAGATTTTATCTGCACTGAAGAGACATAAGTTGTCGAAATGCGCATATGCAGAATTTAAATTTACAATAACTTCGGTATTTAGTCATTTATGTCATATTTTGGCAGTCATGTTTTAAGTTGGATCTGAATGAAATGGGATATCAATGTATTTTTGATAAGAACCCCCCCCCCCTTTTACCTCATTCTTTAAAACTTTAATATAATATTTTTAGAAGATTATCAAGATAGGGACATCAGACCAAGTGATTGTTAAAACGCAGCGTGACTAAAAAGTGTGGAATATCAATTTTTGGACATAATTTGGTACCAGTTGTGCTTTTTTATATGCTGGTTTGTCTTATTGTACTAAAGAGTATCTCCCTCATGCAAAGCTCTGTCCTTAGCTGATTTTCGCTTTACATTTAGATCATATTGGTTATTTATTCTCTATCAGTTTTTGAACATTTTTGAGTTAATGGTCTTCCAAAATTTTAGATTTTATCTGCACTGAAGAGACATAAGTTGTCGAAATGCGCATATGCAGAAAATAAATTCACAGTTACTTCGGTATTTAGTTATTCTAGAATTATTCAGAATTTAGCAAAGGTTTCATAAGCAACGAGAAAAATTTCTTACGTAGAACAGATTTATGAATATTTATCGCAGTCTTGCCCTTTTTGAAACTCTTTTGAGTATTGAGGTTATACTTTGCCCTTTTAAATATTCTTTGTATATTACTGTAGTAATACATTTTAGGAATCTCCAAAAACAATGTTAGAATACACTACAAATACTAAATGTAAAATTTCCGATTCATAGAAGATCAGTAATTTTTCTCTATTATTACCATGATGGTCTATTCCAACATTTTTTATGGAAAGCATTAATGACAGTTATCCTTTACAATACATATAAAAAAGAAAGGAAATGGGGTAAATGTCAAGGAGACAACATCCCATATCCAGGTTAAAACGACCCAAAACAAAACATCTAGGGTCACCATATGGTCTTCAACACAGTGAGGAACCTCACACCATATAGTAAGCCCTAAATGGCCCCGAAAAGGTAAAAAAGTGAATAAATCAATGGAAACAAACCACATCCAATAACCCAAATATTAAAAAACTAAACTTTTATAAGCAGACAAGGACAAGCCAATGACCAACATATTCCTGACTTGGGACAGGCGCAAAAATTGCGGTGGGGTTAAACTTGTTTTCTTGGATCCAACCCATCCCCCTATGTGTGGTGAATGGCTAAATATAAATACACAAAAAGACTCAGAGTAAAAATCAAACTAGAAAAAAGTCCAACTTATCAAGACGAGTACCCTTACAATGAAGTACATAAAACATGAAGACAATAGACACAGGTACTGTCCGGACAAATGCTCGCAGTTACTGACAACTAGCTAAGGACATAATTTCCGTTGACTATGATATCAAGCCTTCTTACATATGAAATTTCAATTGAAGTACAACATTGTATATTATTACACCCTTTTTAGTAGAATATTGTGTGGTATTTAGAGCCTATCTACTTAAAAGAGATAAGTGTAGTATTCAAATTTTCTTGGTAGGAGAAATAAGTGTAATAGTCAAAATTTTTTTGTAGAGAAGACAAGTGAAGGAATCGAGGATTAAGTACTTCAGAAAGACAATTATAGTGTATTTTAAAGATTTTCCTGCTTCAAAAGACAAATGTATACAGTATTAAAAAACTTTCTACTTAGGAAAGGCAACTCTAGTGTTGAGACATTTTTTAATATGGAGAAATCTGTGTTAGGAGAGATAAGCGTGGTTTTCGTAGATTATGTAGATGGGAGGGATAAGCGTATTATTTAGAGAATTTCAAATTAGAAGCGACAAGTGCAGTTTTCAAGATTTTGTTATCAAGAGAGATGATAAAGCGTAGGTTTCAGAATTTAACTGGTTATCCGAAAGAAAAGAAGTATTTGGGGATTTTTTAGTTTGGATTGATAATTGAAGTATCAAGATATCTCTAAGTTTTTAAAGATAACTGATATTCATAGAGTTTCTAGTCAAGCGAGATAAGTGAATTGGTCGGAGATTTTCTTGTAAAGCGATATAAGTATAGTATTTAGTGATTTTCTCAAAAGACGAGCTCAGAAATCATAGATTTAGTATCATTGCGAAAAACGTTGTGATATTCAGAGATTTTCTTTATTGAAAAGACAAGCGTATTCAAAGATCTTTTAGATAAGCCAGACAAGTGTGGTATTCTGAAATTTTCTAATTTGTCGAGACAAGTGTAGTATTCAGAGGGTTTCCAGTCAGATAAGATAAGTATAATATTACGATGTTTTAGTAATTCGAGACAAGTGTTATTTTCCGATATTTTCTAGTTAGGCTAGACAACTGCAGTATTCAGAAATTTTTTAGCACCTGTGGAACACTTGCGAGACAAGTGTAGTTATCAGAGATTTTTTTAAGTGTAGTATTCAGTTATTTTCTAGTTAGGCGAGACAAGTGTAGTATAAAAAGTTTTTCAAAATACGAGAGACGAGTTTAGTATTCAGAGATTATCTACCTGGTAAAGATAAGCATTGTATTTAAAAAGTTTTAGTAAGGCGAGAGAAGTAGTTATCAGAGATTTTTTTAACTTTATGAGGCCAATGTAGTATTCAGAGATTTTCTAGTTAGGGGAGTTAAGTGTAGTATTCAGAGATTGTTTTATAGGAGAGATAATGCAATGAAAGGGGAGGTCTGACTGATCTGAAAACCATCATTTCTTTTGAAATGCCTGTACCAAGTCAGTACCATTGTGGTTGACAAATATTCCCTTAGTTTTGCATTTGATTTCTTTTTGCCCTTTAGATTTTGGCTCTTGAAAACTCTGTTTGGTAATTTTATTAGTATTAATTTAAGAGATTTTCTTTTTCGGACGTGCTCAGGTAGTGTTCAGAGCTTTTCTGGTTATAAGACATAATTGCAGTATTCGAATATTCTCTGGCGGAGAGACAAACTGAACAACGGCAGTAGAATACCAAAGGAACAAAGAACAAGATTACATAAATAAAAGTCAAGAGAAAAGGCAAGAGCAAGAACACCAGAAGACGGAAGAACAAAGACGCTGCACAACCACAAAACCCAACCACTACAAATACAACAATAAAAACTAAAACGCTAACTGTGTGAACTCTCAAAGAGTGACATCAGGTGCTCCAAAAGGGTAATCATTACATGACCTGCACTGTATATAGCACCCGTCAGAGTGTCAGTGGGTCAATCCGGGGTAAAGTCAAGAGACAAGTGAAGATTCAGAGATTTTCTTATTCGGTGAGACACGTTAATACTCAGATTTTCTAGTTAGGAGACACAAGTGAGGTATTCAGAGATGTTTTTGTTACTAGAGATAATTGCAGTATTCGGATGTTCCCTGGTTAGGAAAGACAAGTGTAGTATTCAATGATTTACTAGTAAGTACAAGTTAAGTGCTTTGATACTTTGTGACAAAGTGTGTGACTGTGACAAAATCGGACTTTTCACCGGCAGTAGCACCCGTGGAGCAGATCATGCTTACCCTACCGGAGCACCTGATGATACCTCAGTTTTTATAGGGGTTCACACTGCTAGTGCTTTAGTTTTGTGGTGTTTTTGTTTATTTGTTATGTCTTTGTCATACTGTCTCAATTCGTGTTGCTGTGAATTACCGTGATTTTGGATTTATGATTTTAGGATTTCTCCTTTTACTCGTTCTTGCTGCGGTATTCGTTTGCCGATGTATTCTAGTTATGCAAGACAAGTGTGGTTTCCGGAAATTTTGTAATTAGGCGACACGAGTGGGGTATTCAGGATTTCTTAACAAGTAGCGATTATTGTAGCTTTCGTAGTTTTTGAAGATTTTCAAGTTCGAAGGCACAAATTGGGCTGTAAGAAAGCTTTCACTTTAGAAAGCCATTTTCAAGCGGTTTGAAATTGTCTATTGCTGTTTGCATTACCAGAGATTTCTTACAATCTATTTGAGAGAATCATGCATACTATGCTGTACAATAATTCAATTAAAATAGAATGTATACTTAAGAGGGGTTTAAAATGCAGTAAGGTTTGGTCCTCTTACGTTTATTCGTGCCTGTCGTTAAAATCTATGAAATCTCTAGTTCGACATTTACTATTCAGACGTTATGCACGGTATTGGTGCGAATTTTGTTTTACGGATATTTCGTTTTCAATTACCATCGTCGATTATTGAAAATAGAGTGTTATTTTTTTTATTTTGTTTATGCATATATTTGTGTTTGGTACGTTATTCTTGGTCTGGTTTAGTTTTGTGAAGAATATGTCACTTTTATTCACAATACTCTGTACCTGAAACAGAGAACGAATGTATTCTTTTTTGGTAATAGGAAAAGATTAAAACATTTTGTTAAGAGCCATACTGAGTCGAAAAAGAAAATGACATAATAAAGATGCTGGAATTGTTTATCGAAAATTTTTGTTGAATGGGGAGGCCACCTTTAAAAAAAAACAAAACAAAACAAAACAAAAAAAACAAAACAAAAACATTAAAAAAAAACAAAAAACAAAAAAAAAAACAACCCATAAAAAAAAACAAACAAATTGGGCGCCACTTTGAGCTTACATTTCCCTCTATTCTTATTAAGCAAAGGTTTTACAAGGCTCATACAACTGAAACAAAAACAAGTAGCTTGGTAATTTAATTTAAGTTTCAGATATATAGACAACATCAGATCTACCCCAGTGAGCACGAAATTATAGAGACAAACGATACACCCAATTCTGCTTCATAACTTGACATTTTGTTGTACATGGATGAACATGGACGTCCGAAATTTAAATTACATGACAAACCTGGTGATTATGGCTTTCAAATTGTGAATTTCCCGTTTCCTAGCAGCAGTATACCTACCTCCCTAGCAGATAAAGTGTTCATTATATATTTAATTCGTTACTATAGAACTTGTAGTGTGGAAAGACTAAAATGGAATAAAAGAGATAACAGGAAACACCTACAATGGCCGAAAAACATAGCCACATGCCAGAAAGTAAATAGGAATTGCACAAGAAAAAACCCACAATAAAAATACAAAAGACAAACATAAACAACGATAGGAACTCGGGACAGCCGGACTTGGTACCGGCACTAGCAAAAGCCAGCGGTAGGGTTAAACCGCTTTATGGGTACCCAAACCTCCCCTTTCTCTGTCCCGTTTCCCTATAGTAGAATAAACATACGAATAAAACCCATACAGGTAGACTACTAACTCCATGACCGCAATCTAGAAAGGAAAAATGGGGGAACAAAACGTAATTTTGAAAGATGGGTCAAAGAGTGCTCGCCGCTAAACTGCCGGCTAGCTCAAGGAGCCTAGTCTGCTGGTAAAACACTGTCGCACTACGGAAGGAAAATCAAATTCAAAACTCCCAATGGGTTTGGTAAAGAATCATCATGTATTTCAGTAGACATCGGCAGTATCAGTGAGAGGCCAGTATGTGTGTAAAATCCTCAGGTCATTGGATCCCAAAGCAAATTTAACGGACACGTGTAGAATATCCTGTCGATATCCCCTATTGCGTAAAGAATGTAAGTTACGTCCCAGTTTTTCTGGATTTTTAATCAGTTTCTGACATTTTTTAACAACATTTCCGTAAAATCGAGGATGGGAAATGCCCTTAGAAATAAGCTGTTTGCGAGTGACATTATATTTAGATGTCAGATGTTCATATCTTCGATAAAACTTTTTAAATGTATTTAACAATTTATGAAATCTGTAACCTTGCTGCAAAAGTTTTGAAGTGATAGTAAGGTTACGTTCATTGAAGTCGTCAAGAGTAGAACAAACGCGTGCGAATCGTACCAGTTGAGAAATATAAACTCCGTAGGATGGGGCTAGAGGAACGTCGCCGTCAAGAAAAGGGAAATTAGTAATACTGAAATCAAAATCATCCCTTTTATCGTAAATTTTAGTTTTTATTTTACCAGAGTCAACGATGATAGTTAGATCCAGAAAAGGGCAATTCTTAGAATCATTATTAGCTTTATTAAGTTTCAGTTGTTGTGGGTAAATGATGTCGACATAATCTAAAAACTGGGGATTGTCAATAGTAAGGATATCGTCAATATACCTGCTGTTATCGTTGAAAATAGAAATAAGTTGATCACTGTTTTGTATGGTCCCATTTTGTAATTTTTTCATGAAGTCACGTTCGTAACAGAAAAGTAAAAGATCTGCAATGAGAGGTGCACAATTTGTACCCATGGGAATTCCAATGACC
>MJUU01027090.1:85212-96379 GCA_002080025.1 Modiolus philippinarum | reverse complement strand
TCACATACCCTTTTTCGAAAAAAAAAATCACTTTTACTTTTTTTTATTAAAAAAATTTTCGGGGTTAAATTTTTTTTTGGGGGGGGCAAAAAAAATCCGGGGAGGATAACAAAGATTTGTTTCAGGTTAAATTGTTTGTAAGGATCGGTTGAAAAAATCTATCAAACTTTTTTCCTTTACATGTTAGATTTAGTCCAAAACTTTTAGTCCTTTCCGCCCATTTTAAAATTTTCCTGTTCACAAAATGCTTTTCTCTTACCGATTTCAATTTTTGACAATATTTTTCGGATTAGTAGTTCTCTGTTTAAATATATGATAAACTGTATAATACATGGCAAAATCCGTATCACATGCCGTATCATACCTTGACCAATATCAGCCCTCGGGCCAGAGGCCCTCGTGCTGATATTGGTAAGTCGGGATGATACGGCATGTCATGCATTATTCCCTATTTATTAAAAGGTCATATAACCGACCAGATGTTAAAACCTACAGAAATTAAAACTGACGATGACATAAAATAAAAAAACGATAAAAATAACGGGTATATGTATTCTCAGTCATCGCGCATAGGGTGCTAAACGTACTACAAGGACATTAATTTGTATTCCTGCATATAACCGTTACCTACCATGATAAGTCATATTTTTGGACTTACACTTGAAAAGTGTACGAGAGCGCCATGCAAGGCAAAAAGCGTCGGGACAAATTAAAAGCGTTCAGAAAAAATAATTTTATTTGTTAAAGCTTTATTTTTTATGCTTCCGTTAATATTCCAATATTCTAATTTACACCGCTAAAGAGACTGACATATACATATTATTTCCTTTGACCTCATTTTTAGGGTTTTAATAATAATTTATGACATGCATAAAGCTGACTGTCGATAACTGCCTCCACCTGTCGATAACTGCCTCCGAGAAAGACATTTCAAATTTCCATACGACACTGGCAATTTTAAAGAGTCCAGCCCGGATCTGGCAAAAAAATAAAGAAGGTAACCTATTTGTGTGTTTCCCGGTATAAGATTTAATCAGGTCATGATCTACATTTGAAAAATAATCCATTCACTCTTAAACTTTCGATAACTGCCGACTCTGCTCTACAAGAAATGTCAGTTTAACTGTTACAATATTAGAACTTATACAAATACATTTAAGTCTTACTAAATTAAAAATTGAAATATTTTATCGCCAGCGACATTTGTAAATAGGTCTTTAAGACAATCAGCAGAATAAAAATCACACCTAATATCGGCAACATCTACACATTCAATTAAAACGTGTTGAATTGTATAAGGACAATTGCATGGAATACATTCGGGTCGATCTACTTCTAGTGTGTCCAATACGACATCGGGTCAACACTACCTGTTCCCTACGGTTTTTACCGCAGGAACCAACTTGTTTACCGACGTCTGACTGTATTCCATGTTGTTTATTATTTATTTGCAGATCCCATTTGGCCTGCCATAACTTTAAAATATATTTTAATATAGTTTAATACGTCTGTCTTCCAAGGATGGTTCATTAGTTGCAACATAGAGACTCTCCACAGGAGAAGTTCTGAACGCACCTAATGAAAGACGCAAACCTTGGTCGCGAACGGTGTCTAGTAATTTAATGTATGATTTACGGAACCGTAAATAAAACATCCATCATCTAGTTTTGATCGAATCAACGATCGATAAAAATGTAATAAAACAGTGCTATCCGCACCCCAGTCGATACTCGACACAACTTTTAAAATAACTAATGCCTTAAGGTATTTGTTTTTTAGCATTTTGATATGGGGGAAGAAATAAAAGTTTACTATCAAAACTTGGCCTCTTTTACAATAGTAATAGGGCTATTGTACAGTTTTAGCTCTGGATCTGGGTGCAATTTCCGTTTACAACAGAAATGCATTCCAACTGTTTTAGAGCTGGAAAATTTAAAACCGTTTTCGACCGCACATTTTTCAATTCTGTTTAAGCAGAGTTGCAGTTGTCTTTCTATATTATTAATGTTTTTGCCACGATAGCAAATCAGAAAATCATCTACATAAAGAGATCCATCAATGTTATCTTTTAAAACCTGTGCCAAACTATTCATTTTAATACTAAACAGTGTGACAGAGAGAATGCTTCCTTGCGGAACACCCATCTCTTGTTCAAACGAGTCAGAAAATGTAGAGTTGACTCTAACATTGAATTCACGATCCTTGAGAAAATTCTCAATAAAATTTGGTAAACTTCCTCTCATGACCATATCAAAAACATCTTTTAAAATGCCATATTTCCATGTTGTGTCATGTGCTTTTTCAGTATCGAAAAAGATAGTCACTGCATGTTCTTTCTTTAAAAATGCATGTTTAATAAATGTTTCGAATCGAACTAGATGGTCTATTGTTGTACGACCTTGTCGAAATCCATTTTGGATGTTTGACAGAAGACCATTCGATTCGAGATACCAAACAAGACGGTTGTTTATCATCCGTTCCATTGTCTAACAGACACAACTAGTTAATGCTATATATATATATATAGTGGTCTGTAATTAGATGGTTCGGAATGATCTTTACCCGGTTTCGGAATGGGTACTATCGTTGCTTGTTTTCACATGGGTTGTAGTTTCCCCGTTTCCCAGATTTTATTAAAATTAAACAGATTTAATAGAATATCATGAGTTGTAATGGGAAGATGTTTGCGGAGTTGATAATGGATATCGTCAGTGCCACTTGCCGTGTCATGTGCCTTATCCAAGGATTGTTTCAGTTCATCAATCGAAAACAATCTGTTGTATTCCTCTGTATTTTTAGATTTAAAGTTAAGTTTGTTTCATTCTTTATGTTCTTTAATTCTCTGGAATGTGGGTCCTAGATTTTTAGAAGAAGAATGTTTCACAAAAGTTTCTCCAGTTTTATTTGCAATATCTTTTTCAGATGTTAAGATATCTTGTCCGTTTTTGATGTGATGGACATTAGCTTTCCTATTTTTACTTTTGATTTTTTTGTACCATATTCCATAATTTGTTCATAGGGTGTGGCGATTTAATTTAGAGACAAAGTTGCGCCAAGATGTGCGTCTTCTTTGTTTCAAGGTTCTTCGAGCTTTTGCACGAAAACGCGAAATTGCCAAGATTGTCCGTCGTCGGATATTTATTGAAAAGTTGCTCTGCCTTTTTACGATTTTTCAGAGCACCATCACAGTCACCGTCAAACCAGGGTTTCCCAGGCCGTTTTGAGTTTGCCGAGGTTTTCGGTATAGATTTATCTGCAATGGAAAGTATTTTTTCACTGAAAAGACTTAAGGGATCAAGAACATCTTCAAACAATTCAGATTTCAATTCTTCTCTACATAAATTTTCATAGAGTGACCAATCAGCTTTATCAAATCTAAAGCGCTGTGGCTTTTCTCCGGTAGTAGAATAAAGATATTGAAGAATGGTCGGAAAGTAATCATTACTACATAAGTCGTCGTGTACTTTCAAGGAGAAGTCCAACAGTAGAGATGGGTCAGTTATAGTTAGGTCTATAGCTGAGTAAGCCCCATTTCCAGGATGTAAATAGGTGTTTGAACCATCATTAAAGATACTTAAACTTTCCTGCGGCATTATGTCTTCAATCTTTTTGCCTCTATCATTCAAGGCAGAACTGCCCCACAATGGATTGTGTGCATTGAAATCACCCATTATTATATATGGGGAGGGCAGTTGGTCTGTCAAGTTTTTAAGTTGACACAGACTGGGGTTGAAATTTGGTGGTAAATATACAGAACATAATGTGATCGTTTTATCTAAAGAAATTCTCACTGCAACAGCCTGAAGATCGGTATTTAGATCAACAGTACTGTGGACAATATTGTTGCTTACGAGAATGGTTGAGCCGCCAGCAGCTCGTCCATTCTCAGGTACATAAGTGCTGTAGAGGGAGTAGTTCTTTACATTCAACGTATCACTTTTCTTCAGGTGTGTTTCCTGAGGACAAAATGCCGCAGGATTAAAAGCTTGAATTAATAAAGTAATTTCAATAAAATTTATCTTAAAACCTCGGCAATTCCATTGAATTATATTGTTCATTTTAGTCATATTGGTGAGATATTTCCATTTCGGGAAACCGAGAGATGCGAGACGATGGACCATTTACAGACGAAGACCTACTGTGTGGTCGTTCATTTTCGATGTTATTATCCGTTTCCGATGTATCCATGTGTGAATCTAATGGTCCCCAACTGCTTACATCCTACCACGGTTTTTGGCGTGGACCGGATGTTTTAGATGTGCAAGGGTACCGAGCAATGATAAAGATAATAAATTGTACCAAACAATGATAAAAATTAGGAAAGTTACCAAACATTGATAAAGACAAGGAAAGGTACCAAACAGTGATAAAGATAGGGAAAGGTACCTAACAAAGTTAAATATAAGGAAATTGCTAAACAGTGATAAAGGTACCAAGCAAGGATAAAGATGATGGCAGTTACAAAGCAATAATAAAGATAGGGAAAGGAACCAAACACTGATAAAAATAAGCAAGGGTACCAAGCAATGATAAAGATAATGAATTGTACCAAACAATGATAAAAATTAGGAAAGGTACCAAACATTGATAAAGGTAAGGAAAGGTACCAAGCAATGATAAAGACAAAGACAGACACCAAACAATGATAAAGATAAGGAAAGGTACCAAACAATGCTAAAGACAAGGAAAGGTACCATTACAACGATAAAAACAAGGAAAAGTATCAATACAACGATGAAGTTAAGGAAAAAGCCCAATATTACAAAAAAGACAAGGGAATTACCTATAGAACTATAAAATGAAATGAAATTTACCAACACAATGATACATATAACTAAATACCGAGGTTACTACATAACGAATGGTGCCGACACAACGAAAAAGTAAGTAAAAATCGAACCGTCGTTGCAGATAGAATAGCCCGACCCAATGTAAGTGGTGGGAAATCCCTTCAAAGTAGATTAGGCAAATTGATCATTGATTTTTATTGTTGGTCTTGAACAAACACTGATACATCACATTAAGTTCAGGACAACCCTTAGCAAAGTCTTGGGCGGAATTCATTTACTAGATGTCGAAAAATGAAATATGTTTTATGGGCATTGCTGTGGAATCGTCAACAAACATAAAAATGTCAGGCAACGGAGTTTTTCAAACCTGCTATCCGTTGTCCCATAAAGGGGTCGAAACGCAAAACAACATATAATTGAACTTGGGGCAACCATGAAATTGATTATAAGAAAAATTGGCAAATTAAAAATTATAGGCATAAATATACACAGATGGTCAGAATAATAATTTGATATTTAGAAAATAAGAAAACGAAAATGGTAAATGGTAGTGCATTTATGTTAGAAATTCTCACATGAAGAATTACACCATAACTGAATTAATATTGTGAATATAATACATCAAACAATGATAAAGATAAGAAGGGAAGGTGCATATATAACGATAAAGATCAGGATTTGTACCAATACATCGATAAAGATAAGGATTGGTACCAATACAACGATAAAGATCAGGATTGGTACCAATACAATGATAAAGATACGGATTGGTACCAATACAACGATAAAGATAAGGATTGGTACCAATGCAATGATAAAGATACGGATTGGTACCAATACAACGATAAAGATAAGGATTGGTACCAATACAACGATAAAGAAAAGGAAAGGTGCTTAACAGGGATTCTACTTGTATTAAGACAATAGACCTTTCAAATGCAATGAAGGAATATCAACAATGCAATCAAGTAATGTAAAAATCTAGTTAAATGTATATGTTCCAGACCATACGCGTATTTGGACCGTACGCGTACGGTCCGGACCGTATGCGTATACTCATATGGTCCGACCGTACGCGTATGGTCGGACCATACGCGTACGGTCGGANCGTATGAGTATACGTGTACGGTCTGCTACGAGCTGGACCATACGTGTATATTTAGACCGTTGAGTACAAAGAAAAAGACAGACACTACATTCGTTATTCAGACAGAATTAAGTTACAGTCAAAACTGATATAACTAACTAATACAGAACCTGTATAAATTATTATATCTTGATAAAAATAATAAATTACTTATATAACTGAAATGAAATAAAGAGGAAGTGAAATAATATCAAAAGTGATACATAAACTTCATTTTTACATTGAGAAATTTTGTTCGTTGATAGGGGGTATTCCTTTTTGGAACACTGTAATTTCCGATATTATATTTATACAGTCGTCCCTGTACGGTCCAAATACGCGTATGGTCTGGAACATATACATCAAATTTTGAAAAGAAAATTGGGGACAGTTTGCAAAATTTTCAAATGCATCATAAGAAATTCGAGAATGAGAGACAATTTCAAACACATGAGGAACGACCGTTCTTAATGTAACTCGAATGTTCAATTTAAACGAAAACAGACTGCATGGTTGGTCCAAGAAACTCCCCATGCGCTGTCACAAAACGTAAGTTATGTGTGGTATGTACTGAAGGAAAGACTTTCCTTAACTATCCAGACTAAAGATCGTGGTCTTAATATCTGAATTGTTCTATTGAATAGATGTTTTGAATATTACACTCCTACATTTGTTACCAGGGGCTACCTTTGCATGCTTTGTTCCATTTCATTTGAGATTGTACCACCCTGAAGCACTTCTGTGCAGCCTGAGGCGTAGCCGAAGGCTGTACAGTGGTGCTGAAGGGTGGTACATTATGTTGTCACCGCCGTCCCCATCGGTTGAAGAAACAAACCAGAGTCTCATATGAGCCTGTATCTCCACCTTGTGGCCATTGATCTGGTTTAATTTTCACACGGGATTAAATAATTAATCTGAGGCGATAACCATTTCAGTTTTTTATTGGTGGTAAAATTATTCATATATGGTATTTTACTTTAATGCTAAAGGAACCTATTTAATATCAAATTAATGTGTTAAAAGGGTCTCAAGAATGAATTAAACTATTTACCAGATTTTATATGCCATGGAGTCCTATGTTAAACTTTATTTTCTGGTGGCGGCCATTTGGATTTCTGTTCGGCACAAAATTAGTAAATAGTCATCATGTTACCATGTCTGGTTAATAAAAACTTGATGTATGAAACGGTTTTAAAAAATTAGAAATTTACAACCTTCCCCTTAAGATCTGCAATGGCGGCCATATCTTGGATTTATGATCGGAACATATGTTTTATGCAGGCGGAGAAGTGGTTGAAACAGAACAAAAGAAATTGAGCTCTCATCTAAATGAGGTAGAAATGTTACCTTTAGGGTTGTTTACCATAGTTGCATAATTATAAAAGTTATTTCCAAAAATACTAGTATTTTTCATTCTCATATTTTGAACTTATATGAAAAAAACGTAGATTGCCGCAGGTCACAGGGTCTTGCTCCCGGTCTAGAAAAAAAAATGTTTGCTATCAAATATGAATCTCGGAGTGTTTTTTTATTTCCGAGATTCATATTTGATAGTAAACATTTTTTCTAGACCGGGAACAAGTCCCTGTGCGCAGGTGACCGTATATAGGCACATATAATGCACAAATGGGCATAAAAGATCAGTTTAGTGCTTGTCTTTCAAAGTGGATCCCCAAAAAGGCCATCTTCAGATTTTGACCAAAATTTGCATACGGATTGCCAATATCCCTGTTAATCCATGTGCAAATTTTTATGTACGCCCTTCATAGTGTTTCTCCAGAGTACAAGTTCAAACACGGTCGAACTTTTATTTCCTATGCATTCTTTCTGAGGTTTCTTTCAGGAATCAACTTTGTATAAAGACGAAACTGTCAATAAATCACCATAAACGAATACCAAATGGTATTCATCCTTATATTACACTTTAAAATGTAAATAACACGTGTCCGAAAATCTTGAAATTGAATGAATTGCCCCATATATTTATTTCACAGTGAGTACAAATCACTCGCGAGCTAAAAATACAATGAAAAGTCCATTTTCTCCCTACTTTATAACTGGAAAAAAATGGATCCTGAAAAAGGTTTATACGATGCACAGTTATGTATTTAACAATACTCCTAAATTTTATTTCCGCCCATGCCCTTTGAGGGTGGCTAGAAGTTTTTCTTTATTATTCCATACAGTTTTAACTATCAGATAGAATTAGTTTTTAAAACAATGTATTTTCTCGTATATCTGTACTGTACAGCGATTGTTGCAGCATATGAAATGTAAAAAATACTGCAAATGTTAGAAATTTGATTTTTCTTTTTACCATGACTGTGGCATCAAACATCTTGTTTATTTGAGGAGATGACATGTAAACAAATTTACAGGGGAGACAATTTTTGTGAACTACTCCGAAATTCTGCACGCCGGAAAGAAAGTACGCTTACACTTCCCCGCCTATACAGTCATACGACCATCAATTTACCAAGCCTAGTTTATATGAACTTGATATGAAACGGTTTTCAAGATTTGGCAATTTTAACATTTTCCGATGTGTGATGGCAGCCATTGTTTTTATCGGATCAGAGAGAAATTAGCTTTTTGTGAAGGACCTTCCACATCAATCAATCTTGTAAGTTTGATTGAATTTGCTTCGATGGCTTTAGGGGAAATGATCAAAATGTGAGTTTACAAAGACTATGTTACACGAAACCAAAGTCATTTTAGAACGACATAACATAGTTGGCGGAGTGATATAAAAAGTCTTTTAAGTAAGAGGAAGGGAACATTCATGTTTATATACTTTCGATAAAATAGAAAAACTATAGATCAAACTGTATGTCACAATGTATACCACCGCTGTTTCTTTGTCCAGTCCTAACCAAAATATTTTCAAAGAATAAATAAATATTTTTGCCAAAATGTTATATCAGGATAGTAAGTGGCATTCTGACAGCACTAGCAAAAGTAACCTTAAAGAGATTTCGAGAGCTATATTTGTTTTCTAGATAAAAATCAAATAATATGGAACACCGTAATCCAAAATTGTAAAAAAAGTGACCCAATACCATAAATTTACAGTAAATTTCTATAAAACACAAGGCAAAATTTTCATGTCGGACAAGCCTGTCTACTGGGCTGGTGAATACCCTCGGGGACCTCTGGTCCACAAGAAGTAGAGTCGACTGATAAAAAATCAAATAGACGAAACTGCATGTTAAAAACTTTTTGACAAATCATTCGAAATAGAGCGCAGCATGATACGACCGCAGTATGTCTCCCATTGAAATTTGAACAAGTGTGGTTTAAAGTCACTGTGGCCATAGTGTCCACAGACGACGACAACCAACAATGACAACGACGATGACAGTACCATACCATTATACGACCTCGAATTTTTGCGGTGCCTATCATGCTGACAAAATTTTAATTCAAAGGTATACTGAAAAGGGCCACAAATTAACCACTAGTGACAAGTACAAGTGGTTTTATTTGAATGTCTGTCCTTTAACTCATGCAAGTATTTCAAGGGTTCTTCACAAAAAATCAAGAATATTTTTTATCAAATCTTACAAAGAGCAACAACTTGTACAAAATTGATGAATCAAATCGAAACTAAACTTGATCTGCAATTCATCAAAGGTAAACATACTAATCAAATATCAAGTCAACATCTATTTTGCAATTCAAAACAAACTCCTACAGAAATATGCGAATCTAAGCAAAAGTCGAGCTAATTCTGTGCTCAACAAGGTAAGCTCACAAAATAATAAAATGGATGTCGTGTAGTAGTGATTTTTGAAAGATTGACCGCCAGGTGTATTACATATGCACTCTGTAGTAATTATTTTTCTTGATTTCTACCCATTACCTTTCATCTTTATATTCATTTTAACTTTATTAACTTGTTTCTGCTCTAACAATATAGCTGAAAATTGGTGACGCTACCTAAAACAACAATCTTTGTTCTACCATTTCTGATCGATCAAGACACTTGAACATTTTGACTTTATCTGCACTGAAGAGACATAAGTTTTTTGTACATGTATAACTATGGATCTGAGAGGTTATTGTGCTAAGTTTTGGCTCTAAATTTAATAGTAGTTTCGGACGATATGCTTTCTTCCCAACAAATTAAAATGTTTGTGTTCCACACTTGTGGCCATCTTGTATGGGAGGTGGGCCTGCTGGACATAACTTTTATAGTATAGTATGGGACCATGCATCCAAGGACTATTGTGACCAAGCCGTATGGATCCCAAATGGTCCTTTGGTTTCAGAAGATAATATCTCTGAATGCGTTTTCATAGCATCCACTGTTAAACTGGTATTCCAACAAGCAGGGACTATATATAGCTAACTATATATAGTCCCTGCATCAGCGGCCATCCTGGATAAGGTGCAAACTTAAACGACATCTTTTTAGAAGTAAACTTTCTCTACTTAAATATTCAGCATGTGCAAAATTCATGTAAAATTGACGATTTAAGTCACAGAACCCTTGCCAGAAAAATCTAAATTTCTTCAAAGGGTATTCAGATCATGAGGTCAACATATCCAGTAACTGCGCAAATTTTGAAGTAAATTGTCAAAAGGTTGTCAAGACTGAATATGACATATGAAACAGAAGTACTTGGGCATTGGTATACTATAAAACGTCAAACATTAGGCAGGCTAAGAAGCTCTCAAAAACCTGGACTGCTCAAATGGTCAATGGCTGCTATAGTCAATTAAACTTCCAAGTTGAAAGGGTTTTATTTTGAAACTACGTAAAGAAGCCTTTATGTTACAAGGCCCAACACTTAACTTTTTTGCGTATTACAAATCATCTTGGATAAGGGATGGATCTGCAGGACATATTTTCAAAGAGACCTATTGTACCCAAGTTTATTTGCATTGGCCAAATGGTTTCAGAAGAAAGAGATTTTTGAATGACTCCAAATTTAAGGGGCAGACTTGAAAGACATCTTTTTGAAGGATTCAGATTTCTAGTGCAGTTCACTTATGAATTCAAGCATGTGATTGTAGTTTTTGCACATTGTAGGCGTTTACCGTTATCCTTTGTTTGTAACATTGTGATTAAGTTGGTTCTAACTGGCACAGTTGTTTCCAGGGAACAGGGTCAAATGTTTAATAATGTTCCTAGCTAGCCCCCTTTTTGGAAAATGAATTGGCAGAAATGGGGGCAAGAACAAACAAGAGCTGTCGCCGAATGGCAGCCAAATATACCCCCGCTCATTGAACCCTGAATCGATATGGT
>MJUU01027090.1:5802-25758 GCA_002080025.1 Modiolus philippinarum | reverse complement strand
ATCCAAGATGGCCGCCAGCGGGGAACATAGTTTTAACATTGGATCCTATGGGAAAGACATTCAAAGATTTTCTTCTCAGAAACTATCAGTCCAATTATAACCAAACTTAGTCACAATGTTCCTTAGATGATCCCTGCCAAAAAAGGTATCCGGCAGGTCCGTACCTAATCCAAGATGGCCGCCAGCGGGGAACATAGTTTTGACATAGAACCCTATGGGAAGCACATTCAAAGATTTTCTTGTCAGAAACTACCAGTCCAATTATAACCAAACTTAGTCACAATGTTCCTTAGATGGTCCCTTCCAAAAAATGTATCCGGCAGGTCCGTAACTCATCCAAGACGGCCGCCAGCGGGGAACATAGTTTTAACATTGGACCCTATGAAAAAGATATTCAAAGATCTTCTTCTCAGAAACTACCGGTCCAATTAAAACCGAACTTAGTCACAATGGCCCTTAGATGGTACCTTCCAAAAAGGGTATCTGGCAGGTCCATCCCTCATCCAAGATGGCCACCAGCGGGAACATAGTTTTAGCGTTGGACCCTATGGAATATACATTCAAAGATCTTCTTCTCAGAAACTACTAGTCCAATTAGAACCTCTGCCCAAATTTTTGAATTTTTATTTGAATTGTGGTCTGAATGTTTTAATTTCAGCAACATGTATTACCTTGATTATAAAGGGGAACCCCTGCCCAAATTTTTTTTAATGGTGTTCTGTTATGGGTTGTAATGGATGGTGGAGCTTTCGGTTGCCATGGAAACCAAACAAGAACACTGTAATTTTAGGAAAAACAGTATTCAGTTAAATTTTGTGTTTCCTATTGGAAATGCCTTTTTATTTATGTCAGCCATGGTCCAGGTGACTGATACAGGCTCTTGAGAGCCTCTTGTTCAATATTACTTTCATGTATGCAGTAGACAATGACATCCGGTTGAAGCTTACTTAATATATTTTCAATATTTCTACTCATCTTGACCCCGTTGTTTACCATCAGTTTCTACAAGTCAATGTTTTCCCTCAATGCTGCCGCGGCTAAAATTTTCCCTGTGTGTTTGTGGCCCATCCGTTAGTTCAAAATTTAGTTTCAAAATAGGCGTTTTCATATTCTGATGTAGAACATCAACTGCAGTTGGATCTCTGCATTTTTCTCGGATAAATGGGATCCCAAAGGGTGAATTACTGGAAATCATTTGAATTTCTTATATTAAGTCCCAATGGTGCTCCGATTTTTGATAACTGATACCATACCTGAGCTATAAAGGATCAAACCATTAAGTAGTATTTTTCGTCAGATTTTACTGGAGTTTTTTTTTCTATTTGCATTCAAGCTCATTAACAAGTACTCCCGTTGGATTTTTGTTAGTGTAAGCTTTCAGTGATATGGATGATTTATTTCTCCTCCATATCCAAACTATAGTAACAAGGGTGGGGGGGGGCTACAATAAAGTGGTATAATCTATGGCTTCGAATGGTATTTGTTTCTTTTGATGTTCTTTGAGGTCAGCATGCTTTTTGGAGTTTGTTCAGTCAGATCTTGTCTTTTTACGGATGCTAGAGCTATTACTTGGTGGTTGACACGTCCCTTCTCTCATGACCACTGACCTTTTGTGTCATTATCTGCCCAAGCGAACCCTTTCTATTCTTCAGTGTGCCACGATCGCATTCATATACTATTTTTTTTCCTTTTGAAACACATATTATATGCCATTTATACCACAAGGAACAAATATTTTGTTCTTTGGAACACATTTTATATTGAAACTTAATATTCTGTCACAGTATCATGCACTGTGCTTTGCGTACCCTAAATTTTCAAGTCTGCTATGAAACAACGGCACTAGAATATCGATTGTAATGTTCAGAGTCCACGAAAACACGAGGACACCAGCTGAAGACTAAAGACACTACACACCCACAAAACATACGAACACCACAAATACGACACTCAAAACTAAAGCACTTACAGTGTAAAATCTACACCAGAGTCCTAATAGGCCCACAGACTATGCCTTTATTGGCAGTAACATATTTTGCGTTGAATCAAAACGAACTGAACAGTTCTGTAAAGGACCATAAGTGCACAATAATATAGTAAATTTTAGTCAAATTTGCTTCAATAGTTTCAGAGCTGATTACGAAAAGTGTTAATCTCCAGTGTTAAGCTATTTTCTGTGCTGGCTGCCATGATTTTTGCCAGATTTTGAATGAAATGAGCAATTATTGTGAAGAACCTATATATACCATGCAACTTTCCTGTATAGTTTGGCTGAATTTGCTTTGCGGGTGTCATAACAGATGAATAGGATATGATTTTCTCATAGGGCCAATATTAAACCACGTTCTGCATTGGCGGCCATTTTTTCTGGTAGTTGAAATGAAAATGAAATCAGCAATCTTTGAAAATGCCCTACACTATGTCATTCTAGGAAAGACGAGTGTTCAATATTTTGTTTCAATTGCTTCAGAGTAGATGATGAAAATGGTGCTTTTCCATTAGGGTACAATATTAAATTAAGTTCAACACTGACGACCATGTTTTTTCGTCAGATCGAAACGAAATGAGCAATCCTTGTAAGGGAATGGCCATACATCATTCCTTTAAAGATATATATATCAAGCTTTTTTTAGTTTGCTTCAGTGTTTTCAGAGGAGTTGATGAAAATGCTGTTTTTCCCAATAGGTTCAAATGTTAAACCAAGCTCTGTGCTGATGGCCATGTTTTTGCAATCACTTGGCACCAGTCATCCGTCAGTCCGTCGTTTACTCTTTTTTTCAAAAATCTTCTCCTCCGAAACTACTGGGCCTTTTAAAATTAAATTTGGTCCGGATCATCACCAGGGTATGTAGTTAAAAAATGTGTTCTATTAGTCCGAAGACCAAACAGCATGGTCGCTGTTACTAAAATAGAACATAGGGGTAAATTGCAAATAACTCAAAATCGTTGCAGAAATGATTAGCATAACCCTGCAATTTTGAAGAAAATCTGATGAACAATTTTTGAGTTATTGCCCTTTTCCCTTAAAATTCCAAATTAAGTGATCTACTGACATATTAATTTTGAGGACAATCTATAGATATCCATATAGGAAATATTGCCATTTATTGGCCAAATTTTTCATGGTTTTATATATTGTGTCTTTTACTTAAAAAACAATTTAAGATAGAGATTAAATTTTAATTGCAAAAAATGTTCAGCGTGTCAAGATCTACCCACAAATTTGAAGGAAATCTAAATTCAGATATAGGAGTTATTGTCCTTTATTGGTAAAACTTTTTAGATTTTATATACATCTGTATATCGTCTTGTATTTCAAAACCAGTTTGAGAAGGACCTCCAAACGTCATTCCTATAAAATTCAGAAGAGAAGATGAAAATGTTATTTTCCCATAGGAAAGTTAACGGACAGACGGACGGACGGGTGTAATGGCAAGAGCCCACACTGATCCTTTGGGTCTTGAGAGATGAAAACAGCTAGAGTGAAAATAGTGCTCTGGAAGGTAAACTCGTGCTCTGTATACAGCACCATTGACACTGTCAGCGGGTCAATCCAGGGTAAAGACTAAATCGGAAATGTCAAAGACGCGAATCTTGCTCATTTCGAAACCTACAGTTCATATTATTCATGATGTTGTGGTGACGGCCGTCTGAAAGGACGAAAGTAACAACGACTTTAACACCCACTGTATGAACTACACATGAAAGGTCAGAGACATAGCCAGTACATTTGATATGACAAGAGAGATAACTCAATTGTTGTACGCAACCATTTTGCACGGTCACATTTCACTGAAAGTGGAATAAGTCATATGTAATTAGAATAAGTTATAATTACCTAGAACCATTAAACACTGTTCATAAGAATAATTATAAGAATATTTTATTCCAATTAAAGGGTCCTTATATAGAGAATACAATATGAAACAATGATTGACATTTGATAATATTTTTGTATGGGTTTGGACAGAGACAGTGATTCATACATCATATACATTAGAAAAAAATATAAGTCTGCATATATTCATTTCATTGCATTTTGTATATTGCTGTCAGGAATTCGGTGGTAACCCAGTAGCCAGTTCTTAGGTGCTATCCTGAAAACCGATTTAATTTTGAAAATTTCAATATCAAAATTTGATAAAATTTTGTTTAAAAATAAGCCGCATCTTTATGATCTTGTGACAAAGGATAATATCTTGTTTGCAACAAGTATACAAAATAAGAGCAGGTAATTTCTTTCCAAACCTTACGTAGTATTTAAAATCGATCTAAAGGTTCGTTTTCGGATCTGCATCAGGATTCAGATTACCAAACTGTATTTAAGGATCTTCATGAGTAAATCTAAGTTTTACTGTCGCAAACTTCCGTTTTCTAGCTCCGCTAAAGTGTCGTCGGAAAACTCAGTTTGCGGTTTTCGACATTAAAATCTACGATTTACCCATTCAGACCCTAAAATACAGAATGATCTGAATCCTCAGTGCAACCCTGAAATTTACACTTTCCCTAAATTGGGGCAAATGCAATCCGCCCGCGCTCTGTCCATCAACTATGACAGAGTTTGATGTTTACAAAATTTTGGGTTTAGTTGTATATGGAGCCATTAAAAGGGCATGAATTACTCATGCAATGCTTCAATAAAAAGAATCATTTACAAATTCAAATTCAAATTCAAATTTCATTATCTTTAAACTATATGTAGTTTGTGAAAGACATAACAACATTAAATGACAGAAAAAACAATAATCATATATGGATATGTACAAGTAAATAACCAATTAGAGTCCCCTGTACTCAGTTCTAATGCCAGTTCTAATGACTTTTTCAAGAAGGAACCTAATTTATTTACTTGTGTTGGTGTTGATGGATTTAAAATAAATCTGTCTTCATCTGATAGTTTGATAAAATTTATATTCTGGGAAAATTGACATTCTGAGACAATTTTAAAAAAAGAAGAAAAAAGTAATAATAAAACATATCGATACCAGCATGATCTTTGAAAATTAGAACTAAAATATAATTTTAGTGTATTGTCTATAATTTGTAAATCTTGGGTCTTGACAATACCAACCAAGCATGCATGAGCAATGAAGTGATATGGAGAAAATGCACATGAGACAAAATCTCTACAAACACATGGTATAACAAAGCAATGGAACAACCTTTTTATTGTTGGTCACAATGGGGACTTCAACAATGAGGTTTTTATGTTCAAGACGGCCCCTAAACACCGGTTTGAGTGGAATTCATTGCTGATTATCAAGAAACGCCACATTCATCTGTGGAGTCCATAAAAAGATTCCCCGTGCGAGAGATACATATGCTCTCTTTTTATTTTAGTTATGGTGTACTTGTTCATGAGAGAGTTTCTCATGTGGATATACTATCATACTTTCAAATTTTGGCATTTATTTTTTGTAATTTCGAAATGTAATTCTGACCACCTGTTTAAAGCGCCCACATCTCACTATTTTATAATGCCAATTTTTCTTACAATCGACTTGATGAGTGCCCTTTGTTTGTCTATATGTTGTAATCGTCCGCTAGCTTAAGACACTAGTGCTTTTGTCGGGCAACGGAAAACAGTGATTGTAAGAGTGCTTTGTCAGTTTAATTTGTGTGCTTTTGTCGGGAAACGAAAGACAGTGATTGTAAGAGTGTTTTGTCGGTTTAATTTGTGTGCTTTTGTCGGGCAACGGAAGACAGTGATTGTAAGAGTGATTTGCCAGTTTAATTTATGTGCTTTTGTCGGGCAACGGAAGACAGTCATTGTAAGATTGCTTTGCCAGTTTAATTTATGTTTGTTGACAATCTCGCATCTATGACCAGAAAGGACATGGGTGTAGCGTTGTTCGACAGTTAGCAAAAATTCCGCCCAAATCGGTGCTAGGGACCGTCTTGAACTTACTATGAGGTATGAGCAAAGCTCATTGTTGAAGGCCTCATGGTGACTTCAAGATGAATAACAATAATAAAAGTGTTGTTCCTTCGCTTGTTTTACCATGTATTTGTAGAGACTTGGTCTCATGTGCATTTCTCCACATCCTTTCATTTACCATTAGCATCATCCATGAATGCGGGGTTGTCAATAAACATATAAGTGGCAATGTGTCCTTACAACCGCAGTCATCAGTTTCCCAACAACAAGACTAACAGAAGACAATCACAACACGTTAACAATCACAGGGCACTCATCGAGTCAAAGCATAATAAAACCGTGAGATATGTGCACTATAAACAGGTGGTCCGAATAACAATTTGATATTACAAAAAATAAAAATGGCAAAATTTTTAAAATATGACAGTGCATCCATACGTACGGAAAATTTTTTCAAGTACACCAAAACTGAAACACACGTAAATTACACAAATGACCTTACAAACAGAGATACATTGCTGGGTCTGCCAAATGTACAACAAAACCCCTTTGTAAGCTCGTCACTTCATTACGCACTGCAGTCAAAGATGGCCTCAAGATATATAGTGATAAAGTATAATCAACAAGTGGAGTGAATCAGATGTGGATTCTCAAAAACTCAAAAGACTTGTTACAATATCTATCTTCAACTGAACTCAACCACTGCAACAGTTTCAAAACATTTGATTTTTCTACTCTTTATACTACTCTTCGAAACGATAAGCTGAACTCAGTACTCCGGGATTTAATACATCAGTCTTTCTGTACTAAAAAAGGTGAAAGAAGATATTCATATTTGGTGATAGGTAAAGATGGGGCCTATTTTGTTAAACATCACACTGATTCACACAAAAGTATACAGTGGAGGATGTCATTGCAATGCTAGAATTCTTGATTGATAACATATTTGTAGAATTTGGAGGACAAATTTTGCAGGAGACAATAGGGATACCTATGGGGACTAATTGTGCGCCACTTTTAGCAGATTTGTTTCTTTATTCGCATGAAGCCAGGTTCATACAAGGGCTCGTTCAGAAAAAAGACAACAAGCTAGCCAAATCCTTTAATTTCAGTTTCCGTTATATTGATGATGTTCTTTCATTGAACAATCCTCAATTTAAGGACAACCTTCATCTTATATACCCAAATGAACTCGAAATTAAAGAATCCACTGATACACCATCATCAGCATCATACCTGGACCTATAACTCTAAATTTACAACTCTGGACGTCTGAAAACAACTTTACGACAAGCGTGATGATTTCGACTTTCAAATAGTGAACTTTCCATTTTTGAGCAGTAATATTCCCACTTCTCCGGCATATGGCGTGTACATTTCACAACTCAATCGCTATTGCCGTGCCTGTAGTTTGTACAGCGATTTTGTCAACAGAGCGAAATTACTCTCTCAAAAACTAATACATCAAGGGTATGTTCAGTCACTGTTGCAATTGTCACTTCAGAAGTTTTACGGTTGTCACCACGATCATTGTTTCTGTTTCACAAACGAGAACAGATATCTTTGGGTAGATCCAGAGTTTGTTACCGGACTGACTAACATCGACTGTGACAAAATCGAACTTTTCGCTGGCAGTGTGACGGGTGCCACGCGTGGAGCAGATCATGCTTACCCTTCCGGAGCACCTGATGATACCTCAGTTTTTATAGGGGTTCACACTGCTAGTGCTTTAGTTTTGTGGATTTTTTGTTCATTTTTGTTTGTTTGTTATGTCTTTGTCATACTGTCTCAATAAGTGTTGCTGTGATTTGCCGTGATTTTGGATTTATGATTTTAGAATTTCCCCTTTCCTCGTTCTGGCTTCGGTATTCGTTTGCCGATGTATGTATAGAGAGTATGCATCTCTTTCAACGGGGAATCATTTTACGGACTCCACACTGCAGGAGACAAAAAAACCCAGTCTATGAAGGGATATGGGGCAAATGCACATGAGACAGAGTCTCTATAAATAAATGGTAAAACAAAGCAATGGAACAACGCTTTTATTGTTGTTCTTTATCTTGAAGTAACTATGAGGCCTTCAACAAAGAGCATGTATCTTTTAGCTACGTTCATTGTGGCGTCAAAATTCATATCTTAGCAACGATAAGTACGTTCATTATCGTCTATATACTAAACCAGAATCAGGATGACACGGTAAGAATTTCAGTTTATTTCAGAAATATCTTTCCTATAATCCCATTTCGTTCATAAAATTCTTTGAAACACGCGAACTTGCTTCCGGCCTAGAAAAAACCCACTTTTTCACTATCAAAATATGTGTCACGGAGATGCCTACCTGAGTTGTATTCAGGTAGTAGATATATAGCCAATAAAAATTGACTGAGCTAACGGAATATTTCTTTAGCTCATTCGGTAGCGAGGCTGGCTACGAAGCAAAAGGTCCAGGGTTCGATCGCCGGACGAGGAGGCACTGGTAGTAAAAATACTGATTTTCCTGTACGGACTAACCCTCCGGTCACATATGAATCTGGGAGTGTTTTTGATCAGTTACAATGTTGTCTTCAACAATTTTGACCTGTGAAAATTGTTGACATTGTTGAAGTTTTCAATGTTGATGTGTGACAATCAATTATCTATATGAAACTACATCAATGTCACTCTCAACAACATTAAAAAAAAACAATGAAAGATCATGAAATTATATGGAGTAAATGCTCATGAGACAAGGTCTCTACAAATACATGGTAAAACTAAGCAATGGAACAACACTTTTATTGTTGTTCTTTATTTTGAAGTCCCTATGATGCATTCAGCTCATACCTTGTAGAAAGCTCAGCACGATTGAAAACAATTAAGTAGCTTTAATTATTATACCTCAGTATGTATTTTCTATATGAATTGTTTATTTGATAATTTTACTATGTTTTCACAATTGTCATAAACAGACTATTTACCGGTCAAGTTTCAGTTACTATTGACTGGTGATGAACTATTTACTGGTCATTAAATAGGACGGTGAACTATTTACTGGTCATTAGATAGGACGATGAACTATTCACATTGATACATTTGATATTGATTTCGGTGTTTATTGGCTATTCGAACAATAGCAAATTTATGGTTTGTCTCGACACCAACTATTTCCCTCCGCTTCGCGTCGGGAAATTTTTTGACAATGTACTGGACTCTCGTCAGGACGTAAGCATTACACAGTATGTACCTAATTGGACTCGAGCTACGGTCTCGCCCGATATGAAATTTACTGACCATGTATATATATACCATATTAGGTCACTTACAGACTCTGTAATCCATATTTTATACTTATTGACTGGGTATGAGTGGAATAGTAAGTTTATTGTCCCCGAGGTATAACTATTGCCCGAGGCGCAGCCGAGGGCAATAGTTGTATCCGAGGGGACAATAAACTTACTTTTCCGCGAATATCCAGTCAGTAAGTGTTTTATTATACCGAAAGAAACACCAGACAAAAGATATGTTAATGAAGGAAAATAGCTTATGCTAATGAGGGGAAATAGTTAAGAAGATATGTTAATGAGGGAAAATAGTTTATGCTAATGAGGGAAAATAGTCAAATCTTTGAAAACGGAAAAATAGAAGAAATATTGTATGATCATTTGTTATAGAAAAAAATAACTAAGATATAATAAATACAGCTATGTCTTTTCTCAGTAGTTCTAGTATTAATATTATAAACGGATGCCGAGAACTAAGTCTTGTCCGTATCTATTGCCGCGGTCACGGAAGTGGCAAAACCGGCTTTTACATGTAGTATAGTGAAGTCAAGATTAACACCCCAAGCTTACACAGTGTGTTAGATTCATTGATATTCATTGTCTACATTGTAGATGTGAAAACCTGACAAATGTATACAATGTTGTCTTTGTACGACGGCGAGTCAATGAAGGTAGAGAGCTTGCGGTGTAAATCTTAATGTCGGTAAATTGAAAGTTTTACCAGTTCCTTGACCGCAGCGATATACGGTTAGTGAGAACCGAACCGTCAGTCTAAAACGAATAATCCAAGGACAATGGCAACATCGAAAAACGAAGAAACGAAATCATAATATGAGTACGACATAGAAAATAGCTGAACACACACACACACACACACACAAAGATGAACAACACGGCCCCAATAAAAACAATTGGTGAGATCAGATGCATGGTAGAGTAAGCATCTTCTGCTTCTTATAGGTCTAAGACACCCGCCGTGTTGAACATGTCGGGTGCATATCGCTGGTCTGACACTTATAAGTTCGACACCCGTTGGTTCGACACTCATTAGTCCGACACTTATTAGTCCGACACTCATTAAGTCCGACGCTTTCAAGTCCGACACCGAGGTGCATCTAGCCTTAGGTACCAAAGAAAATTGATGGGAATTCCAGCTATTTACGTCTTATGTTTTTCCGGCGAGTTTGCACTCACTGAGTCTTTTTACCCTTTTGATTTCATCTCCTGACAATTCTGTTTGGTTTTATTTTTTTTTTAACCTTCATGATATTTTTTTGTCATGTTTTGCCCACATTCTACAAAAAATTTAAATGATTTACCAGACAACAATGGCACTAGCCCTTAACCTTCTCCTGTATCCATCAATGGACAACGATGAATTGGACAGCACCATATAAATGGTACCACATGTCGTTTCTTCGACAATAAAAACACATGCAGCTGAAAGCCGATTATGATCTAACGCATCCGATATTGAGCTAGATGTATGAGAGAAGTATGGTCATTTGTCCGCGAATTTTGTGACTATGATGGGCCATTTTCAGAGTATGCTCAAATGTTATCGAAAATCGTGGAAGTTGGTCTCAGGTACGTGTATTCCCATCTGAAAATTTGTCTGCTATTCCAGTTTGTTCTCCAAATTCTTTTATTTTCCAAGTGATTTTCAACTCCTTTTCGGGTCCTTTAAAAATTCCTTTTTAATATTCTTTGAAATTTGAGCCTTGAAACCTCATTTTGTTCTTTATTACCGGAATGCAATGGAACTTAAACGTAAATGGTTCAATCCACGGTATATATGCAGAGAAATGCTTTATGCTTGCATATTGAAAGGAGAAAAAATGGTCTGTGATCTCTACAGCACATCAGCCGAATAAAAAAAACTACACTTTATTTGTAATATAAAGAAATATTTAACGTTTTTCCTTACATTTAATTAACATTAAAGGAACGACCATTTATCTTGAAAAGGGAAGGAGCTATGGTTATGAAGCTGATCTTATGTGAAAAAATATTTTAGCTGCAAAAATATTGAAAAAAAAATTCTGAAGGAGGCTTTCTGCCCACAAAAATAATGATAAATTCAAAATATACATATATTTCGTTGACACAAGTAAAAAATCCACCCCCTTTCAAATTAAATGGTCGGCCCTAATCCGCCCGAATTATATTTGGCAGAAATACGATTATACTCTATGTGACATGATTCTAGAACTGGCAGATAGTCAGAATACAAAAAAAATCAACCGTCATTTAATAGATCTTTTGAACCAATATCAGCGACTAACAAGTGTCGGACAAATGGATGTCGGACTAAAGAGTGTCGGATTAATGATTGTCGGACTAGAGAGATGTACCCGACATGTCAACTCCGGCAGTAAAGTCAAATTCCGGTAGAGGAAAAACAAACTTTAGCAGTAAAGAGAAAGATCTGTTGTCATCTGGGAAACAGATATCCAATAGCGGTTCACGAAATCGTGATGTCGACCGTAAAACTTCTGTAGTGATTAATTCAGTTTGTGGGTAATATACCCTTGGTTATGTAGCCTGAGCTCTATCATGGCAAGGTAGTCATTGTATCGACCACAGGCCCTTGAGTAGCGAATGAGAACTCCATATGCTGGCGCTTTTGGAATCTTGCTACAATTAAAAGGGAAGTAGACAATTGGAAAAGTGGAGTCATCGCTGTCATACAGTCTAGTTTGTACATCTGTTGAAGGTCAAGGAACGCGGCCGATATATAAACCACGACTGCTGGACAAAAACTAAACTATATCGAAAATAACTGTATACATATGTTACAATTCCCATTTTGTAAATTCAAAATTTCAAAATGTATCTTTAACTTAAGTTATAGATACATTTTGAAATTTTGAATTTAGATGCATTTTGAAATTTTGAATTTACAAAATGGGAAATATAACATATATATATAATAGTTTATTGCCATATGAATGAAAGTCAAATATTTCATCCTCAAAGTTCCATACGAACACCATTCTATAATAAGTTACTTTAATGAATGCACAGAAAATTAATTTACTCGTTATAGAGTACTACTGACTCACAGTAGGTATATAGATCTACTAATGGTGGTGTATATAAAGGAAGTTTTATTATATTTTATAAATTACTTGATTTCGTGATACGAATGATGTGTATTGTCAAACCATAAAAAGATGAATAGATCTTTAATCTTTTTTTCACATTTTATTAGAAACTTGTTCTAATGCCCTCTTTATTTACATAAAGTGTATTTAACTTAAATAATATAGACATCTTAGTTGAGAATAATATACATAGGATAATCAACAGGTGTATAAATAAATTAGAACGAATGGTTTAGGTATGTACATTGTATAATTATTTATCATATTTTCTATATTTTTTTTACAATTATTTTCCAAATGATGATTAATGTATCCCAAGATAAAGATTTTATCCTTTTAACAATTTTTTTTTATTTTCTCTCTTTTAGAAAATAAATTTTTCATTTTATTCTTTTTAACAAATAAATGTAATTTTTGAAGAATAAACACCCCCTGTTTATCAACCGGTATGAAAACATATATCTGCATGTATAAATCCGTATAGTTTTTAATCTATGAAATATCAACAAAACTTCAAATTATCATCAGTTTGTCTCACAGGAGCATCAATCTCACAACGACAAAACGCAGCACTTTCGGTTACGAAAGAAAAATTGCCAAGATATTTTTGTGATGTCTAGTGTGACTAAGCTTCGTTATTCTTATTAGGTAAGCAGTTTCAGAGGAATGGATCTTTGGAAAAGATTGTGTTTCCATTAAACTATTCTTAAACTTTCGACCGTCTGTGATGGTATGTGACCTGCATACCATGCAGTCATCTAAAAACCACTGTCACTACGTTTGTTTCCAATTGCCTTAGTTGTTTCAGAGAAGATGTTGTTTTCCGTGTTTGTAGCCATCTTCAGTAAGGTGTGGATCCGTTTGGTCATTTAAGGACACTCTATTCAAGTTTGGTTTCTAACTGACCACTTTGTTTCAGAATATTTACTTATATGACCCAATAAGTAAACTAAGATCCCCACTGGCGGCAATCTTTAATGAGGTTTAGACCTGCTGGACAATTTTCAAAGGACGTTATGGACAAATGTGACTAAATTTGATTCTGACTGGCCAAATAGTCTTAGAAGAGATCAGTTTAAACTATATTCACTGTAGGGTGCGACCATGCCGCGCACCATTTTGAATGAAGACAAACGAAGGGTTATTTTTACCAATTTTTCCAAGTCGTTTCATAGAAGATTCCAGAATGCATTTCCTAAAATATAGAACAATAAGCATTCAGCACATGAGTTGAACTTTATGTTAATTTTGATTTTATGACTTGTATTTTAACAGGAAATAACTAAATGGTTCTGCTGACCCAATATAAGCTTTTTTGATATATGGCTTCAATTCATTTAGACCATTTTGATTAAATGTTCTGTATCAGTTTTTAAACATCTTTGAGTTTATGGTCTTCCAAATGTTTACATTTTATCTGCACTGAAGAAACATAAGTTGTCGAAATGACCATATGTAAAAATTATATGTACAGTAACGTCGGTATTTAGTTATTCGAAATGTGTAAACTTCCAGAAAATGTCAATGATTAATAATTTTGAAAATTCGACATAAAGCTGGATAAATAAGCATTTTTGATATCAGAAAATGTTTTAAGTTTGTATCAGAAATGTCTTTTTTATATCTGAATATCAGATATTTGATTTTTTTGAAAAAAATATTGGTCAGACCCTTATATTTATTTCCGTGTAAATTGCAGGTAAATAACTCGCGCAGTTGAAAGGTGCTCTGTTCGGGCAATTGAAATGTATTTTAATTCCCTAATTCGTGCAGTTGAAATGTGCCCTTTTTATACCAAAGATATTTTCTTATCTATAAAGAATACGATTTTCTGATATCAGAAAATATTTTTGAATAAAAAATGCGAATTTCTGATGTAAAAAGATTGAATTTCTTATATTATAAAATCGAATTCTGATATAAAAAAATCTGACTTTTTTATATCAAACATTCAGTCATCAGAAAATAGAATGTATTATATTAGAGAATACATTTTGATATAAAAAATAGTAAAATATTTTATATTAAAAATTGTTTTTTTTTGTCATAAACAAGAGGCCCCCAAGAGCCTATATCGCTCACATGGGCCATAACTGACGATTATACAGTCCAAATAATCTAAATAATAAAGGGTTTCATTTTATACCTTGACGCTATTTGCCTCAAACTATATTCCCTGATGGTAACCAGAACAGAACAGAACAGAGCAGAACAGATATTTTATTAACCAATCATGTTGCCCATTACTGGGCAGTATAATTATTCAATTAATCACAGAGTAATATTAATAACATAAATGAATAAAAAGAAACAAAAGCTTGATTACAGTAATTTGACGGTTTTTTTTTAACAAAAATATATTATAGAAAAACAAAAGAGTACAATATAGAATTTACAACAACATTAATAAAAATAGGGTTGAAGCACACTGCGATCCAGACCTTATCAAATTTAAATTTACTTCATAACAAGTATTATTATTGTTATTTATTTATTATTTGGCAGACAAGCAATTAAACTTGAAAATTGTCTTCCATAATTTTCTTTCTTTTTTTAAATAAATCTGGCAAAATGTTATAATTTTTTTTTATAAATTTTAATATATTCCAGATGGCCTAGGCGTTCATCACATAATTTTGACAATTTAACAAAAAATGAAGTTCAACTTCAACAGCATTTTTACAAAACTGACAGATTCTTTTCTCAGCATCTAAACCTTTATATCTACCGAATTCAATTTCCCTACCCAATTCAATTTCCAAACAATGATCGCTTAATCTAAATTTTGATAATTGAAATAAAAGGGACAACAGGAAACGCCTACAATGGATAAAAATTATAATTACATGCCACAATCTGCTAGGAACTACACAGGAAAAACACAAATAAGACAAAAGACAAACGTTAACAACGATAGGAACTCGGGACAGCCGGACTTGGTACCGGCACTAGCAAAAGCCAGCGGCGGGGTTAAACCGGTTTATCGGTACCCAAACCTCCCCTTTATCTGTCCCGTTTCCCTATAGTATAGTAAACATACGAATAAAACCCAATACAGGTAGACTACTAACTCCATGACCACAATCTTGAAAGGAAAGAATATGACAATACGAAATTTTGAAAGATGGGTCAAGGGGTGCTCGCCGCTAATCTGCAAGAGAGCTAAAGGAGCCTAGTGTACTGGTAAAACACTGTCTCACTATGGAAGAAAAATCAAACTCAAGACTTACCGCAGGATTTAGTCAAGAATCATCATATATTTCAGTAGACATCGGCAGTATCAGTGAGAGGCCAGTATGTATGTAAAATTTTCAGGTCACTAGATCTCAAAGCTTATTTAACGGATGCAAGCAGAGTATCTTGTCAATATCCCCTATTACGCAAAGAATGTAAGTTACGTCCCAGCTTTTCTGGATCTTTAATTAGTTTCTGGCATTTTTTTACAACATTACCGTAAAAACGGGGATTAGAAATGCCCTTAGTAATAAGCTGTTTGCGAGTAACGCCATATTTAGATATTAAGTATTCATATCTGTTATAAAACTTCTTAAAGGTATTCAACAACTTCTTATGAAATCTGTAACCCTGTTGTTAAAGTTTTGCTGTGATAGTAAGGTTACGTTCATTAAAATCGTCAAGAGTACGAATACATTAAATTTAAGGATGAAAATGCATATTGTGCATTAATTGGAGACTTTAATGCACGTACTAGTGTACTAAGTGACTATGTAGAACCAAATGATGAATTGTTACAAATTTTGAATATTGATGGTTAAACTGATTTTAATGAGTATTAACACGAGCACTACAAGTTGAAATTGTACAATATACCATTACATAGAAGTAGTGAAGATATTGGTCGTGTCAATAATGTTGGTTACAAAATGAGCAATTTTTGTAAAAATAATAGCTTGTTTATAGCAAATGGAAGGGTTGGGGTAGATGAAGGTAAAGGTAAGATTACTTGTAATAATACAAGCCTAGTAGACTATTTTGTTGTTTCTTCCGACTTATTTCCATTTATATCTGAATTTGCTGTTATTGATTTTGACCCGTTATTATCAGATGTCCATTGTCGTTTACATATAAATCTTTCAATTGTGTCACCTGACAATCTGAATGACAAAAGAGAGCTAACAGTAGGTGCGGTCAAGCCTAAACGTTGGGTCTCTATTTGTTGACAGAGTTGAAAATAAATTCGACATTGATAATCTGGTGAATAGAATAGATCTATTAGACGCTAATTCGGCGTCATTTGCCCAAGAGCTAAACGATATAATTTTAGAAGTCAATCAGATTTATACTGATTCTGCGAAAGAAACTTTTGGTTCCTCGCGTATAGGAGATAGACGTTACTCAAATACTAAAAAATGTGATCAACCATGGTTTACTGATACATGTAGACAGAAGCGTAAAGCCTTATATGGTGCGAAAAAACTAAATAATTTATACAAGACTGAAAACAGCAGACTAGAATTAAAAGTTGCCAGTAAGTCTTATAAATTAGAGATGGATAAAAGTTATAATGAATACCAATTTAAACTTGAAAATGATATGCGGAATGTCTATAAGTCAGATCCTGCTGAATTGTGGAAAATTTTAAATAAACTAAACGGTTCCCAGGATAGAAATATAGATATTCCCATTGAAGAGTTATATGAATATTTTAAGAAAATGAATAGTGATGAAAATAATGACGTCACTAATGATTTTGATATTCCAGATAACTTTGATGAATTAAATAATGAGATATTAAATGATAAAATCACAGAAAATGAGATTTTGTCTGCGGCTAAAAACCTTAAAAATGGGAAGGCTGCAGGGTACGATATGGTGGTCAATGAGTATATTAAGAGCTCTCTTCATTTATTAATGCCTTTCTATGTGTCTTTATTCAATAAAATACTTGATACTGGCATTTTCCCAGAGATATGGTCATTGGGAATAATCTTACCTATTTATAAAAATAAGGGAGATCGTCTTAATCCCGATAATTACAGAGGTATTCACTTGTGTCTTCCGTTGGAAAATTATTCACAGCAGTGTCAAATGCTAGACTGACAAAACTTGCAGATTATATTGAATTAATACCAAATGTACAAGCAGGGTTTCGTAAAGGCTACTCCACAGTTGATAATATTTTTATTTTACATGTCTTAATTGAATTATATTTATCATTAGGGAAAAAATTGTATTGTACTTTTATTGACTTTAAAAAGGTATTTGATACGGTTTGGAGGGTTGGGTTATGACAAAAAATGATACAAAAGGGGATAAGGGGGAAGATTTTTAATGTTATATTTAATATGTATGATAATATCAAATCTTGCGTAAAGGTTGGAACAGATACTTCTGGCTTCTTTGCGTGTGAAGCAGGAGTTCGTCAAGGGGAAAATTTGTCTCCTTCCTTTTTTCTGTATTTCTTTCAGATCTTGGGGAATATTTTAATATTAATATCATGACAGGTCTACAGTTAGTATCTACAAAATGCCAGGAACAATTAAGAGTTTTTTTTATTAATATTTGTTCTGCTGTATGCTGACGATACAATTATTTTAGCTGAATCAGAAACGGAGTTACAACATTCTTTAACAGTATTTGAAAATTATTGTACTGAGTGGAAATTAACAGTGAATGTTAATAAAACTAAAGTCTTGATTTTCTCCAAACGTAAATTCAGAAAAAATACAAATTTTAAATTGTATGGATCTGAGCTAGAAATTGTGGATTTTTATTCATATTTGGGAATATTATTTAATTATAACGGGTAATTTACTGTTGCGAAAAAGAGGCAGACAGAACAGGCACAAAAAGCCCTTTTTGCATTGTATAAGAAGTTGAGGAATATATCGATTCCGGTAGATCTTCAACTTAAATTATTTGATTCGCTTATTGAGCCGATTTTATTATATTCTTGCGAAATTTGGGGTTTTGAAAACGTTGATATTTTAGAAAAGATTCATTTACAATTTCTTAAACATATACTTTATGTTAGATCTAGTACTCCAAATTTTATGGTTTATGGAGAAACAGGACGATTTCCACTAATTATACGTATTAAACAGAGAATGTTGAGTTTCTGGGCGAAACTGCTACAATCTGAAAACAAACTCAGCACTACTTTTTATAAATTAATGTTTGAGTTAGATAAATCAGGAAGTAGTAGTGGATTAAATTTTTGAAATCTATTTTTGATGACATTGGCCTTTCGTATATATGGAACGGCCAATTAATTATGAGTAGCCTAGAAATAAAAACATTTATTAAACAAATTTTATGTGATCAGTTTATTCAATATTGGTTTAGTAGCATGGAAAACTCCTCTAGAGGTGAATTTTATGCTTCATTTAAATATGATTTTGTGTTGGAAAAATATTTAATTAACTTAAAGATTGACAAGAGAATAGAAATTTCAAAGTTAAGATGTAGCAATATAAAATTCCCGATCGAAATTGGTCNGGGGGGGGGCTTAGGCCGGAAATATTTAAAATTCCTAGGGGTTTTTAAACAAATTGGGTTCCGCCCCCCCCCCTTTTTTTGAAAAAAATATTGGTCAACTTAGGACTAAGATTTGTCATAAGATGGTCTTAGGATATGTCTTAGTATTAAGACACCTTCGATGAAATGGGCCCTGGCTATTATTTTGAAAACCCACGACAAGACAAATTGAGCGGACTTCTAAGATATTGTAATGTCAGAGTAATTAACAATCTTGCTATTTTTCTTAAAAAAATAAAGGTATTCTTCTAATAATAGTTACCTACGTATATGAACATGTATGTATAAATTCCAATCACAAATTATTATCACTTTTCTCACAGGCATCTAAATTTTTAATCCATCTTTACATTTTTTTAATTTTTTTAATACTTGTAGATATGACCTTATGGGAGATTAACACGCACATGATTCTGTTTTTTCTTGTCTTTTTATTTTGTTATGCTTGATGAGTATGTCGGTTGACTCGATTTGTTATGTGGTGATATATCTATATTTACAATTAATGTATAATGTTGTTAACATGATGTATTTGATATTACTGTAAATATGTTTGTTCAGATCGCCATCTAATGTGAATATTGTTGTAACTGCCTCTTGTTGCAGTCCATGTACTGTCTGAGTGTAAATAAAATCTTGAAATCTTGAAATCTTAATCTAAATTTTGATAATTGAAATAAAAGGGACAACAGGAAACGCCTACAATGGATAAAAATTATAATTACATGCCACAATCTGCACTGAACTACACAGGAAAAACACAAATAAGACAAAAGACAAACGTAAACAACGATAGGAACTCCGGACAGCTGGACTTGGTTCCGGCACTAGCAAAAGCCAGCGGCGGGGTTAAACCGGTTTATCGGTACCCAAACCTCCCCTTTATCTGTCCCGTTTCCCTGTAGTATAGTAAACATACGAATAAAACCCAATACAGGTAGACTACTAACTCCATGACCACAATCTTGAAAGGAAAGAATATGACAATACGAAATTTTGAAAGATGGGTCAAGGGGTGCTCGCCGCTAATCTGCAAGAGAGCTAAAGGAGCCTAGTGTACTGGTAAAACACTGTATCACCACGGAAGAAAAATCAAACTCAAGACTTACCGCAGGATTTAGTCAAGAATCATCATATATTTCAGTAGACATCGGCAGTATCAGTGAGAGGCCAGTATGTATGTAAAATTTTCAGGTCACTAGATCTCAAAGCT
>MJUU01027089.1:0-19534 GCA_002080025.1 Modiolus philippinarum | reverse complement strand
GCCATTTGTTGACTTAAACTCGATATCTTGCTCGAAATTTATGAAAAAATGGGCATTTTCTACATTTCAGATTTGTCCAAAGTTCACTGTTGAATCGTTATACATTCAAAATCTGAAAGATATATCTGCAGATATGCCTATTGATTGTTCTTAGGGATATATAAGTTGTCTTAAGAAAATGCTTAGAAAAACAAGGAGTGTTTAATGTGACTCCGACTACCGAAAACCTTACCCCTACCCCAACAAATTTTTCTAAAATTGTCAATTTTTTCTCTATATTCGCATAAAAATAACCAAAAAAATGCAAATTGTGTGTTGCAAATGACAAAATTGCATGAATTAATTTCTGATTTGATATCTTAACAGCCATTATTCGACTTAAACTCAATATTTATCCCAAAATTAATGAAAAATGGGAATTTCCAACATTTCCGATTTGTCCAAAGTCCACTGTAAAATCATTAAATATGTCAAATCCGGAGGATATATCTGCAGATTTGCCATCGAATTGATCTAAGCGATTCATTAGTTGTCTTAAAACATTGTTTAGAAAAACAAGGAGTGTTAAATGCGACTCTGAATACCGAAAATATTACCCCTACCCCAACAAATTTTCCCTAAAATTGGCAATTTTGTCTATGTTCACATAAAATTAACTCAAACACGCAGAATGTGTGTTCAATATGACAATATTGAATGAATTGCCTCACGATTTGAGATTTTAACAGCCATTTGTTGACTTAAACTCAACATTGTGCTTGAAATTGAGGATAAATGGGAATTTTCAACATTTCAGATTTGGTCAAAGTTCACTGTTTAGTCGTAATATATGTATCTGGAGGATATGTCGGCAGGTATGCCAAATAATTTTTCTGAGGGATATATTAGTTGTCTGGAAACAGTGTTTAGAAAATCCAGTAGTATTTAATGTGACTCTGAATACCGAAAATCTTACCCCTACCCAATCAAAGTTTCCCTAAAATTGTCAATTTTATGTCTTTGTTCGCATAAAAATAACAAGAACACGAATAATGTGTGTAATATATGACAATGTTCCATGAATAACATCATGATTTGGTATTTTAACTGTCATTAGCTGACTTAAACTAAATATTTTGTCCCAAATTGATGAAAAATGGGGATTTTCTGTATTTCAAATTTGTCCAACGTTCACTGTTTAGTCGTAATATATGTCAAATCTCGAGGATATGTCGGCAGATATGCCATTTAATTGTTCTGTGCGATACATTAGTTGTCTTAAAACACTGTTTAGAAAAGCAAGGAGTGTTTTATGTGACTCTAAATGCCTAAAATCTTACCCCTACCCCAACAAATTCACCCTTAAGTAGTCATTTTTTGTCTTTATTCCCATAAAAATAACCAAAACCCTTGGATATAAAAATTGTCTATTAATCTTATCATGATTTGTCATTTAAGTCCCACTTTTCAGATTGAACTCAATATTTGGTACAAAATTGTTGAAAAATCGGAATTTTCAGCATTTCAGATTTGTCCAAATTTCACTTTTAAATAGTGAAATGTGGCAAATCTGGAGGATTTATCTGCAGGCATGCCAATTCATTGTTCTTGGGGATATATCAGTTATCTTTAAACAATGTGTAGAAAAACCAGGGGTGTTCAATGTAACTCTAAATACCGAAAAATTAACCCCTACCCCAAGAAAATGATGCTAAAAAATTCCAAAAATATGTCTGTCTGTACATATATATGAACAAAACATACTAATAGTTTTACTTTCTTTTAAAAAATGCATTTCATATATCGTAATATGCAATTTCAACGCAGAAAATATGGGTAAAATTAAATATTTTGGACGATTTTCGTGAAAAATGGGAATATTCAGTATATCGGAATGTTACAAAATTCAAAGTTTAATTGTTGTATAACTGCCCATAAACCACGCGCATGATCTTATTTGTTATATATGGGCATTTATTTATTTGAAATGATATATTATTGGACCTTTATACAATGTTCAGGCTTTTCAAGCTGAATAAAATGAAATAAATTGTGTTGAATTTTTTTTTTTGGGGGGGAGGGGTAATATGCTTGCAATTTATGAGAGTTTAGTTAGTCTAAAATGTTCAAAAGCAAAGTTTCTAATAGCTTAGATATAATGAAACAATATTTTATCAACATTTTCACGTTAGATACAAAATTCGTGAAGTTTTCACATCTCTAAGTCAAATTAGCAATAATTCTGAAAAACGGAAAATTCCAATTTTTCATAAAATTTCGAGCAAAGGGGCCAAAAAACGACCCTTTATAAAGTTTGTATCTACTTAAATTGGCTTCTGCATGTCAGCTTTGGTGAAATACACACAATAATTTGCATTAGACATTATCTTTTTATCATTTAGAGCCTGGATATTTTAAATTTTCTCTTAATTTTAAGGAGGAGGGGTGCTAACTTTGGCATTTCTGATCCCACAATAAGTCTGACTCTGAAATTTTTTCATGTAATTTGTTGCTTACATATAATAAATCGTTATTGCATTGGCAATTATTAGATATATATTCAAATTTATACGACCCAGAAGTAAGAAAGACGAAATTGTGAAAATATCTAAAATTCCGAAAATTTCCATTTTCAAAAATTTTATTCCGAAAATCAAAATTTTAAAGACTTTAATTGTCTAATTTTTCAAAATTGTATCACAACTGATAAATAAGGCATAAAAACTAGATCAAATGATGAGATTTATTTATCTGAAAGGAATTGAAAGCTTAAAAATAGTCATTTTCTCTATTTTTGGCAGGATGAGGGGTACACTTTTTGCATTCCCCAGATCATAAAAATAGCGTAATGTGCCCAAACATGTGTTCATTGTAAAGAATATTGAATAAGCTTCAATTTGATATCAAATTTCAGTACATCTAACTTATCTACATAAAAATTATGGAGCTTAAAAGATAAAATTAAGAATAAAACTAAAATACAAGAATTCTGTGTGGTGTACTATAAATGTGGCCCTATACTGTCTATGCGTGCAGGTTATATTCGTGGGGGTTGGGGGGTTGGTGCACGGAAAGAGATTTCAGCCCATGGCCTAAACGTTGAGGGTGATAATTTTTCATCGAGTGTGTTAATGGAACTAAAACCTTCATCCAAGGGTATTATGATTTTTATTATACTGAATGCTTAATGTACATAATGTCTTAAAATAATAATAATAATAATAAGAACAACAACAATAATAATAATAATAATAATAATAATAATTTTGATTCATGCAATATCAAAAACACATAAACAGACAGTCTGTTAAATGTCTGACTAGTTGATATGATTAGGTAACTTGTACTTTACTACTGAATACATTTATAACTAAATCAGCATTTGTGAATAATGGGGAATTCCCATTATTCCCATCTCGAGTTTTAAACACATCTAATAAATCAATAAAAGTTTGGGAATGTTCAACTGTGGCATTTTCCCCCCATTATTACATTCGGATAAGCAAATTAATGATATCCCAGTGCATTACCACTTTGAACAAGTGGCACCAAAATCAGTACGTATCAACTCAGTACAAGAACTTAAACCACAAACAGTTTTGCGAGGGAAGATCAAGGAAATGTTTCCGATACATAATTCGACTGTTTCAAATCAAGGTACATGAATCTCCGTTGTCTTCTCCAGTGGTGATTATTCATAAAAAGATGGTGCTTCTAGATTCTGTATAGACTATTGCGCTATTAATGAGGTGACAAAAAGATTCTTATCCTCTGCCTAGAGCGAATGACGTGCTTGAAACAATTAGTAGTCCGAGCATTTGGCAGTTCGATGTAGAAAAGTAGAACTGGGAGAAAGCGACGTTCTCTTCGCCCAAAAGACATTATCAGTTTAGAAAATTGAGTTTTGGGTTGACAAATGCACCACCAGCCATTCATTGTACGATGGATTTGATAATAAAAGTTCTGTCTTGGACAGGTATAGTTGTTTATTTGGATGACATTGTTTTTTTTACAGCCAACATCAGTGATCATAATTCAAAGCTTAAAAAACTACTAAACAAGCAGGACTATTGAAAGACATGATACAGCTTCTTAAAAAGAAAAACCAGCCTTCAAGGGTGAGCTCAATACATTTAAAACTAAAATAGGATCAAAGTAAGATTTGTGGGACAGAAAAGAAAATATTAATTTTTATGCAGTTTGTGTATCATGATGACATGGGGTAAATGTAAAAAAAAGACCTAAAGCGTTGCAATTGAAAAAGTTACAATAAGACTTCTTTATTTCAAATTAGTACCAAGTAACACTGCATTGTACTTCATATCAATGCGCATCACTAATTTACAGCTTCCATTCAAAAGTTGTATTGCATTTTGTTTCTATAGCATTGATGATTATTTCTTTTCAGGATAATTTCAGGTTATATGAACAACTTCAGTGTCAGAAATCACTGAAGTTTTATTTGGATGAGAAAAACTTCCAAGTTGTTTAATTTCCCAAACACTATAAAACAACGGCAGTAGCATACCAAAGGAACAAGAATGCTTAAATCATAGCCAAGAGGTAAGGCAAAAATAAGCACACCAGAAGACGGAAACCAAAGACACTACACAACCACAAAACGCAAACACTTCAAATATAACAATAAAAACTAAAGCACTAACAGTGTGAACTCTTCAAGTGTGACATCAGGTGCTACGGAAGGGTAAGCATGTCCTGCTCTGTATACAGTACCCGTCACACTGTCAATCCAGGGTAAAGTCAGAATCGGTAATGTCAAACCCAGGAAAAAGGATTCTAGCTGAAAATGTCAGTTCTCATTTGTGACATCGACATTTCATATTTATTTATGATGTTGTGATGACAGCCATATAATTCACGAAGGGACGAAAGTAACAACGGCTGAACATAGCCTTGACAAAGCAGTTTTTGTGACAGTGCTTTTGCTCTCTCCATAAAGTCACTGTATTAACTACAAGCTCTACATTACTGAACTAATTGTAAAATATATACACTCCATATGCTTGGGGAGGTAGGTATATTGCTGCTGATAAAGGGAAAGTTCACAATTGGGAAGTCAAAATCATCACACGACCATGTGTCCGTCAATGTAAAACGAAAGGTCGATTTATGAAGCAGAAATGGGTGTATCGGTTGTATATATCTTTTATTTCAAGGTCATTAAGGTAGATCCGACGTTAATATTCTTGAAATCTTGGGTTATTAGGAGAAAGTAGATCGTCTATATATCTGACGCTGATATTAAAGTCTGGGCCAGTTGTTTTTGTTTCTGTTGTATTAGCCCTAGTGAAAACTTTGCTTCATACGAATAAAGGAACAGGTCAGCTAAAAGTGGCGCACAATTTGTTCCCATAGGAATCCCTATTGTTTGTTTATAAACACGGCACCCACATTCAAACAAGTTGTCGATCGAAAATTAAAGCATCTTTTTCACGTCATTTTCACTGTATTTCTTGCTTGATTCAGTATGGTTCTTAATAAGATATGTTTCATCATTTCCTATAACCAAATAAGAATACCTACGTTCTCCCTTTTTGGTACAGAAACATTGATGTATTGGATCCGAAATTACTGTTTGAAGTTTATTGGGTGGAAGGGTTGTAAAAAGGATAGAAAAGTCAAACGTTTGAATGCTATTGCAGTAAGTGAGACTGTTTGAGTAGAGCTGTTCACTTAGATATTTGGAGAGTTTAAGAATACATATCTGATTCAAGCCGCCCGTAGAATGGTCTTTTTCGCAGAAGCTTTGCAGACCATCTCTAGCTGTAGTCAATAAAGTGGTGCATCAGACAGATCCTGCAATGAATCTCTGTTTGTATGGATTCTTGTAAAGCTTAGGCACACAGTAAATGTAAGGGAGATAACTGTTATCTCCATCCACTTTAACACCGAAGGATCCTAATATAGAAGTGTAATTTGTGATTATCTCGTCCCTTGATATTGTAGTTGGGGTATACACTTTGTAATTAGGATTGCCGGATGAACTGTCAATACCCATCTCCTTAACAAGACAGTCTAAATAGTGTTTCTTACATACAAACACAATATTGTTACAAGCTTTGTCTGCGGGTACTATGACGTATTTTTCTTGGAGGTTTGTGAAAATTTTTGCAACAAGAGGATCATCAAATATACAGGGCGTTCTAAAATGAAACAAGTCCTCATACTAAACACTTCAAACGAATACATGTGTAGAATTCAAACATTTTCCTAAACATGTTTACATATAAGACGTGTAACAAATATGTCTACAACGGAAGTGTATAGAAAAAAGTTTAGACCCTAAACACATTTTTAAAAGTTATATACTGTGAAAGTTCTATTGTTCGTGGGGTTCCAATTTTCGTGGATTTCGTGGTTCGCTTAAATCACGAAATTAAGTTCCCAACGAAATGCATTTTTTCAGTTATAATGTATGGAATTTGGAAGCACGAATTTCAGTACCCACGAAATAGTGATATTTATGAAAACCACGAAAATTGATGCCCACGAACAAAAGTACTTCCACAGTAGTTAAATCTGTTTCCCAGATTTCATCAGATCTTTCCTTTTAAGGTTTTTTAGATGATGATGAGGAAATAATTTTCCGAAATGGCGATACAGCTCATTTTAATTTATTTCAGTTTGAGTTAACATATGTGTTATTGTCTCATGTCATTTACTCCACATCCTTACGTAAAATATAAAAATTGTTGTTTTCCCTGCCGAATTTGACTTTACTACCAGATTTGACATGTTCAACACTTCGGGTGTCTTGTTTGGAATTAAACAAGCAATTAAAATAATCAGGGCTTGCAATTGGAACTTATGAGAAAATAGATCTTATGAATCTAAAGATATACTTTGTATTCTTGCATCTGTAAAACTATTCGAGGGAATTTAATGAATGATAGACCAATTTAACATTGATTTTATATATTACACGCTATGGAAACGGTGTACTATATAAAATGTGCCTTCGTGTTCTTTGTTCTTTTGCCCCACGCTTTGTTAAGCACAAAAAGGGTGGGCAGACTTACAACCCTAAGTGATAAGGTATTTCAGTAACCTTCCCAAGATTGCTGATCTCTCCGTATACTCCGGTTTTCTGACTGCCACGATATAGCTGAAATACCACTGAAAGTGGCGCTAAGCGCCCCCCCCCCCCCCNCCCCAAAAAAAAAAAAACAAAAAAAAAACAAATGAACATTAAAACCGTAGTTATTTATACAAATGTATTCAACCAATAAGTGAATGTTAAATATTTGGAAATGAATTTGAAAATTTTAGCCACGATATAGCAATCTGATTTGGATAATTTTTATTTATTTGTCAAAGATGTGCTGTAGATTATCACAATTCTACCTGATTTTCTAGAAAACATATCTTCGTGTGTTGTATTAATGTGTGTAGATTATCACAATTCTACCTGATTTTCTAGAAAACATATCTTCGTGCGTTGTATTAAAGGCATTTTTGGGTAGATTTTCAAGTAACAATTACTATCTAAATGAAAAAGTATATTATATTTTTCATCGTGCAAGTATAACATGTATCAATGCATTATTAGCAAGATTACACATAACATATCATATCTACATATTTTTAGTTTATTTAAAAAATTCTGTCACCTTGCTGGCCTGTCCTATTTTCACCACGTTTTCAAATCTCCTACTCCGTTTGAATGTAGGTCACAGATCATCCCTGTAGTTTGAAGCTTAGGATACCAGTCAAAAAATGGGTGCCACGTGGTCGTTTGCCGATGTTATTTTTTTTAAATTTTTACAGGATTTTATCTACCACCGTCAACAGAAAAACAGGAAAATAACTCGGAGGAACTTAAAGAAAAGCGATATAAAGTACTGATAAAGTTTGACGCGGTTGATACTCCTTTGTTTTAAGGTTAAAGGTCCCCTTTTCAGTTCAATGTTAAACCTATGGGAATTTTGTGTAAAAGCCCCAAGCCTTAATGGCATGTTGGTTTATTCCAAAAATTTATCTGCATATTTTTTAGGTTATTGCCCATGCAAAGCTACCAATATTTTATGCTAGTATCTACAAATTAAATGATTTTGCAGAAAAAATCTTCAAAATATTGTGGTAGTTGGATGTTTTCTGGACAAAAATGCGGTCTGTTCGAATGATTTGCCGTTTTATATTGATTATCACAAATAACTCATTTATTTGTTGATAATACTTGCAACGAATGGTAGCTTTGTATGCATAAATTAAACAGCTATCTGCAAACGAAGTTTGGTGAAGAACCAACAAGCCGTTAAGGCTGGGGAATTTACATAAAATTTCCATTGGTTTAGCATTGAACTGAAAAGGGTGCCTTTAACCTTTAGGAAATTTTTTGACTCCAGATATTGGATTATGTGGATCATTTGTGGACGACTTGGCAAGTGGTACATTTTTGTATTTTGGTTGGTATAACAATACACAAGTACAAGCCTTAGCCTAGTCATGACTGAAAAATATAAAGTTAATTTTGCTATGCAAATGACTGTTTCGACTACTTAAGTATCTTCAGAGCAGATAAAAATCTGCAATGGGTTGCACAAACGTCGTGTCAATTATTTGATTGAATTTGTTAAAGATTTAAGGAAGTAGACCTAGGGTAAGGGAGATAACTCATTACACCAGTAAAGCGTTTGAAACAATCAGTTTCATTGATGCTTTTTAGCCATTGATGTGAAAAAGAATGTTACCAAGAAGCTTACAATATATTTATCAAAATGTTGAAAACACACGTACAGGTGACTTTGAAGAATTACATATCCCTTAACCTAAGTCTACTTTCTTAATTCAAAATTTAGATTTCTACGTAAATTAACTTTAATTGACGTTTCAGGCTTCAAAAGACCAATAACTAATGAATATGACTAAAAGGAAACAAGCAGCTTTAAGAGACTAGGCTTAAAATATCCGATTTATTTAAAAAAATCGTTTAGGTTCCACGGAACCTAATTGCTCGCATGCTCAGTACATTGTCATTATTATTTGGCCTATATATAGATGAGGATGCTAGGTAGAATTTCAAGAAAAAAAATGGTCTCCGAGACTTTCATACTAAAATTGGAATCAAATATTTTTGTACAATGACTGTTTTCAACTAAATTTTTGCAAAAAAAAAAGAAAAAAAAAAAAAAAAAAAAAAAAAAAAAAAATGGTAGTTGCTGAGTATAATTCCAAAAAGTAAATGGTATGTCTTTTAGAGTTTCCGAGATTTGTGCAAGTTGCCTTTTGAAAATGATCATTGTAACTGTAAGGAATAGAGAAAAAGATATGGTTGCTAGGTAGAATTAAAAAAAAAATATCAGCTCTTTGACAGTTTTTGGAAATTAACCCCCAAAAAATCAAAGCTGAATGCAATTTGACTTTTAAAGATGATCATAATAACTGAAAGGAAATGAAAAAGATATCATGGTTGCTAGGTAGAATTCCCAAAAATATCTTATCTTTGAGAGTTCAAAGATGGTTAAGCGAAATTGAAATTTTTAGCTAAAACGAAGTCCAAATTAAAATCGAAACTAAAAAAAAAAAACATCCACTTTTTTTCAGCTTGAGGTAATTTTCTGACCATCATATAACTTCTGACCACTTTTTGTGAAATTCCATTAAAACTGAAAAACTTCATTTGACTTCCAAAAAACTTTAACCTCAGGGTTAAAATAAATTTCTTGTGCAAAACAACTTAGTCCAAATACAGAAAAAGTATGGTAAAACTAAAACAAAGTTTTCAAAAATTTTCAGCCACAGATAATTTTCTGACCATTTTTCTTTCTTTCTTGGGTCAAAATTTCAAATGATTCCATAAAGATTTGATGAAGGTATTGATGTTTAGAAAGCATTTACCCACAGGGTTAGACTTAATATTGACGACGCCGACGACGGACATTTGGATCGCTATATTTCGCCTTTCGTCGCGGGCGAGACAAAAAGGACATAAAGCATTGGAAGTTTTATAAAAGTACTTTTCTGGCTGTTACAAATGTTAGTTTGATGAGATGATATAAATTGTTCCATTGAAACTAATGAAGATGTCCTTGTTTATTGTTCCGAGGTCTGTCGATTAAGATAAAACCACAAAAGTTTTCCAAATAACATTTTTTCTTCATTATCAAAGAAAGCGGCATAACCATCAAAAGAAAATATACAACAGAATTTACCAAAAATAACAAATGAACTCATGGACGACGTATGCAAAGAGACGATTGTTCTTAGACCTACAAACGACGTATGCAAAGAGATGACGGTTCACAGACTTACGGACGACATATGCAAAGAGATGGCTGATGCTCAATCGGGCTCTAGCCCGTAAATTGTTTGAACTAAAGAAAACGTTAAAGTTTAAAATTTATTTAACCCTTTTTACATTTGGCGATGTTTGGTCGCGGCTGTATCTTTTCTATGCACAAATTAGTTCAATTGTTTCTTAATTCAAAGACAAACGTCAATAATGGCACACAATAATATCACACAAGCAAATGTACATGTCAATAATGGCACATAAGCAAACGTCAATAATGGCACACAAGCAAACGTCAATAATTGCACACAAGCAAACGTCAGTAAATGGTACAATAGCAAATGTCATAAATGGCACACAAATGGCACATAATAAAATGTCATATATTCAATATCATGTTAATGTAGGTAGTCACATAAGCAAATATCAATTTTCCAATACCTTTGGCAAATAAAGTTCAAATCAAAATTTTCAAAGCACAGTTTGCATATTCATTTAAACGTGTATCTTTGACCCTGGGATCAGTAGTCAAGACATACTAAAATAACTTTAAACTGTGCCGCGCTTTCGCCAAAGGTCAGGTCATGACAAATCTTGGCATGATATGACCTCCGCCACAATGTGCGGAAAGCGGCACTATACAGCCGGACCAAACTTAAAGTGAATAAGTCAATGAATACCCATACTTTAAGTCAATAAGTCAATGGATACACAAACTTTAAAGTCAATGACAATAAGTCAATGGATACACAAACTGAAGTCAATAAGTCAATGGATACACAACAGCTCCAGTAGTAATTATTTCTTCTAAACCTCCCTGGAGGCCATTCAACAATACACTATTGCCAACATCTGATAGGTGTACCCAATCATGCGACCAAAGTGACGGCTCTGACAATTTTAAATTTGGGTGTTTTAAATATGCACCACCTAAATGTACGGAAGTCCGTTAGTGCCAGGTGGTGTTTTATTTTTATCTCGTTATAACGACTTAGTATCTCGTTATAACGACTTAGTTAACTCGTTATAACGACTTAGTATCTCGTTATAACGACTTAGTATCTCGTTATAACGAGTTAGCTAACTCGTTATAACGACTTAGTATCTCGTTATAACGACTTAGCTAAGTAACCAATAAAACGAGTGCCTTTGTTATTTAACAGATAATAAGACCACAATAAACAAACAATAAGCTATCAAGAACCTCTATCGCTCACCTGGAATCTGGTGCATAAACATTCGTTAAACTATTTTTACAACAAACAGAAATATACGACAGAACCCAAACCTGTCAGACAGAGTTTCTAATGGGTCTCATACAAGCACTAGTTGCAGACTTAACAACCAACGCAAATTTTCAAAAAGACCCATCGGAGGACCTTTGTGACTAAGTTAAGTTTCAGAGGAACAGATCTTTGAAACTGTTCCCATAGGGTTCATATTTAACTATGTTTCCCGCTGGAAGCCATTTTGAATTTAGTGTGAACCTGAAAAACACCATTTTTGTAAGGGACCATATAAGGACTATTATGACCAAGTTTGGTTCCAATTGGCCAAGTAGTTTTAAAGAAGATCTTTGAATGCGTTTTTTATAAGGCTCAGTGTTACGCTATGATACCCGCTGCATGACAGCTGTTTTGGTTAATGTACACTGTTTTAAAGGGACCATCTTACGACTATTGTGACAAAGTTTGCTTCCAAGTGGCCAAGTAATTTAAGAGAAGATCTTTAAATGAAAAGTTTACGCCGGACGACGGACGGACAACGGAAGTGATGACAAAAGCTTATTTTGGCTTGGGCTAGGTGAGCCAAGGCCACAAATAAGAGGTATAAAAGACAAATGTACAGAATAAAAGACAAGGTAAAATAAACAAATAGATGATAAAGATAAAACAATTCCAACAAATTTCGCCTTTATGGCCTATAACAAGACCAGTGCAATTGGGTGGGGCAATTCTTGCCCCGTAGTTGAAGTTCGTATGTTCGAAATACTTCATTAATTTTCATCTTTTGGTTTAGTTTAGTTTCGGATCCGATTCAATTTTCAATGAAGCCGTAAAATAGTAAAAGAATGTTTTTGTTAATGTAACTGTTCTCATTACGTACTAGCGTAACGCGAGAATCGGGATTTTTCGAAAAAAAATGCACGAGCTAGGTTAGAATAAATATAAAAATACCCATGAACGGGAAAAAGCAGCTTCTTTCACAGAAAACTGGAATAAAAGACTTTGCAATAAGAACCTTTGTCTCTTTTACACACAAAGAAAAAAATCAAGAAACGAAACTAAAATACAGAAATGAACCTAAACGAAACGGAACGAAACTGTTTAGTTTCTTGAATTAGAAAGTATTCATAGGATACTTACTAAAAGAAAAAACGAAATCGTTCCGTTTCTTTTCGTTCCGTTCCGTTACACGTTTTAGAATCACCCTTCAAATGATGTGTGAAACTTCTTTCAATGGCATACCCAAAATGATATATGACAAGAACCCGTTTATTGGCATCCGGGATCTCACGGTGTTGCTATTTGTAGTAAAATGTCGTCGTGCTAAGACATCTCATCCCGGATTATTTATTCAAATTATTACCCAAAAGCATACTTTCATTGTTGAAGGCCTCATGGTGACTTCAAAATGAAGAACAACAATAAAAGCGTTGGTCCTTGCTTGTTTTTTTTTACCATGTATTTGTAGAGACTTTGTCTTATGTGCATTTACTCAGTATCCTTCTATTCACCATTTCTAGTCTGTTATTTTGAGGCATAGACCGATAGCCCTTTTTCTGATTTTTTTCATCTTTTATTTCCTAAAGGTGATGTGTAAATTGATGAAACATGTGCCAAGTCACCGTGATTAAGAATCCAAAAAAAGTCATTCAGGATTTCTTGTTCTTTGTTTACCAAAAATTGCGACTTAGCCAATAGAACAAAATTTGACCACAAGTTTCTATTCTGATAGTTATTGAAAATTTTAGTAGAAGATCATATTTTTATATCCTTGAAAAAATTGTTGACGGACGGGCAGACGGACAATGCCTAACAAATAACAGCAATTTTAAAGTTAATAAACCTTGTAAATCTTTGGTGATTAAGAAGAAAATTTTATTTTTAGCTCACCTGGCTATGCCAGGGTGAGCTATTGCCATCACTTGGCGTCCGTCGTTAGCTCACTTTCAAAAATCTTCTCCTCTAATACCACTGGGTCAAATGGAAGCAAACTTTAAATGTATCATTCCTAGGGTATCTAGTTTCAAATTTATCATTTTGTATGTCTTAGGTCAAACTACATGGCTGCCGTTACTAAAAATAGAACATAGGGGTAAATTACAGTTTTTTGGCAAATAACTCAAAAACCGTTACAGATATCAAAAATCTGACAGAATTAAAAATGATCAGCATGAGAAGATCTACCCATGCTGAAATTTTGAAGAAAATCTGATGACCCGTCTAAGATTTATTGCCCTTTTTCCGTTAAATTTTCAAAATTTTGATGTTTTTTATTTTTTATTTAAAAAACTATAACAGATAGGGGTTAAGTTTAAATTGCAAAAATGTTCAGCATGTTAAGATCTACCCACATGGCTATTTTGAAGAAAATCCAAGTACCTATATATGAGTTGTGGCCCTTTATTGGTCAAATTTTTCGTGATTTTTTACTTTTTGTCCCATATTTCAAAAACGCTTTGAGATAGAGGTCAAGTTTAAATTACAAAAATGTTCAGCATGTTAAGGACTATATTTTATTCAACATGTTCAAGTTTTCTGACCGCTTCCAAGATGGCCGCCAGCGGGGAACTTAGTTTACCATTTGATCTAATGGGAAAATTCATACAAAGAACTTCTTCTTGAGAACGACTGAATGGATTTGAACCAAACTTGGCATGAATGATGCTAATGAGGTGCTGACCAAGTGTTGTTACTTTGGTGCCGATCCATCATCCAACATTACCGCCAGTGGGGATCTTAATTTTAACATTGGACCCTATGGGAAAATGCATACAAAGAACTTCTAATTTAGAACCACTCAATGGATTTGAACCAAACTTGGCATGAATGATGTTTATGAGATGCTAACCAAGTGTTATTACTTTGGTGCCAATTTGTCATCTTTCATGACCGACAGCATTGGACCCTATGGGAAATGCACACAAAGATCTTATAGAGAACTGCTGAATGGATTTAAATCAAACATGACATGAATGATGCCTGTCAGGTGCTGACCAAGTGTCACCAGTTGTGAACTTAATTTAACAAAAGATCTTCTTCTAGAAAACTGCTTAATAGATTTAATCCAAACTTTGCTTATGAGAAGCTGACCAAGTGTTGTTACTTTAGTGCTGATCCATCATCCAACATGGCTGCCAGCAATGAATTGAATCCTAAGGGGAAATGCATACAAAGATATGATGTCAAAACATTGAATGGATTCAATTTAAACATTGCATAAATGAAACTTGTGAGATTTTGACCAAGCTTGTTACTTTGGTGCTGATCCGTCTTCCACCATGGCCACCAGTAGCAAAACTTAGTTTAACATTGGACCCAGTGGGAAATGCATAAAAAGATCTTCTCCTCTGAAACTGCTTGAACAATTTCAGTAGAATTTTGATATGATAGTCCTTATGTGACCCTCTTCAAAGTTTTATGTTAAATAGCTGCCAGCAGGGAATGTAGATTAACATAGGCCCCTTAAGTTTGGAAACTGCATTCAAAAATCTTCTCTGAAACTGCTTGAGCAATTTTAATTAAATTTCATTAAAAGTTTCTGATTTTTATGTACATACACCACCAAAGATGGACCATCAATTGGGAATCATAGTGCTGCAGGACCCAGGTGAGCGATACAGGATCTTGAGAGCCTCTTGTTTACATAAGTTTTCTATTTTTGAAATAAGTGTTTACATTTTGATGACATCTTAAAACATGTTTAAGAGGTAACTAAGGGCTAACTAGAGGCTCATCTCAGCCTGTATCGCTCACCTGGTCTATTATAGCCAAGATGATCCAATGTGAACCTCAGTCCTCACTGGCAGCCATTTTGGATCGGGTACGAGTCCAAGCGACACAATTTTAAAGGGGACCATCTAAGGAATATTTTAGCCCATTTTGGTTTTAATTGGCCAAGTAGTTCCGAGAAGTAGATTTTGAAACATTCTTTCCATAGGGTTTAGTCGTAATAGTCACAACTAATAGTCCGGATATATGTTTTAAAATCTTCTTTGGAATGACTTGGCCACTAAACTACTATAGACCAGGTGGGCGATACAGGCTCAGGTGAGCCTCCAGTTTTAAAGCACTTTCACTATCCCTTCAGTTATAATCAAAAACCAATATATAAACTTGAAACAATATCGTCATACATTTATATATTTCTTTATTCCAGATGGCACAACGGGAAGTCATTTGCTAGCAGGTTTTATTTAGATTTAGAACTCGGTTACGATGAAATTTTAGAATGCCTTTCACAGATTCACAACATTTCATAAGCATAAATTCACTAAAAAGGATTTTAAAAAAAGTGGTTTTATATCACAGACGCGAATCACGGGATAGCCTCGTTCTAGTATGAATCTTAACAACTAAGTCGTTATAACGAGATACTAAGTCGTTATAACGACTTAGCTAAGTCGTTACAACGAGATACCAAGTCGTTATAACGACTTAGCTAAGTCGTTATAACGACTTAATTAAGTCGTTATAACGAGATACTAAGTCGTGATAACGAGATACTAAGTCGTTATAACGAGAAACTAAGTCGTTATAACGAGATAATAAGTCGTTATAACGAGATACTATGTCGTTATAACGATATACTAAGTCGTTATAACGAGATACTAAGTCGTTATAACGAGATACTAAGTCGTTATAACGAGATACTAAGTCGATATAACGAGATACTATGTCGTTTTAACGAGATACTAAGTCGTTATAACGAGATAAAAATAAAACACCACCTGGCACTAACGGACTTCCGTATAAATGAATACAGCGTGAATACAGCTGTGTAATTGTTTAACCTTTGTGTAGATTTGTCCATAGCTTTTCCATTTACAGAGTATCGCCAATTTCTACGTGGTAATACTTGCGACCAGATAATTTTAGTATTTGGCAAATACTGGTGCAAAAAATTTAGTGAATTGTTTGCTAGTCTCCTTATTTCATAAACTGAAAATTCTCCAATGTCATTTCCCCCCACAATGGATTACTAGATAAGATGGAGCTTCAATAAATCTTAACAAATAACGAACTTTCCTTTTTAAATGGCATAATTTCATGCCGCTATAGCCTTGCCAAAAAATGTTAGCCCCAATGCGCTCTAGGCCCAAGTTTGTTCCACCCGGTCGTGTTCTGGAGTAAAGCCATGCTTGTTTCACAATAGAGGATCCTAATATCCATACAGAAGTGACACCTGAAAAAATAATTGTTTAAGAGCTAGTTTGTTCTAATGTAGGACTTGTAAACAGTTGATTTCCAACGGCCGATGCTTTTAATTTCCTCCGAGGATTTGCCGGCCATTGTTAAAGCCGTAGCTCCTCTTATGCGAAATGAATGGCTTTTAAAGTTTTTTGGGTTTATCCCTGCATATTTAAGGGTTTTACTAAGAACGGCAGAAAACTGATAACGTGTGAGAAATGCTCCACTATAGTGACAAAATAAGGGACCCTTAATGTTTGGTCTAACAGCTAAAAATTCAATTAAATTGTTATAAGGGTAAATTGGACCATCAATTTGATTCAGTTCTAAAGTGACACCTTTTCCTAACTGGTCTGTTTTAGGAAACCGCAGGAAGACGAGAAGCTTGTGTTTGTTTTGGTCTATTTTTATATCGTTTAAGGAAACAATTCGATTCATGTCACCCGATTTAGACAAAGTGATTTCACCCACTCTGAATAGCCCCCAAAAGGCAAGGGAGAATGCCGATTTGAAAAGTTTGGCCTCGTAAATACTAGAACACGAACCTGGCAATCTTAAAATAATAGTGTGAAGAATGTTTTCTGTAATCGGAAGTCTAGTATATGTATTATTTTTTAGCCGATTCATACCTTCTAATAGTTTTTAAACAATGAAGTTTTTGTTCACGTCTTGAAAACCTAAGATTTTGCATTTGTACCCTATTGCAAGAATATATAATTTTGCCGTATTAGCAGATAAACCTTGTAGAGACATGTATGCAATAAACTGAACCACTGTGTCCAGGTTGGGTGGCCATAATTCAGGGATGTTTTGTTGTATATGAAAACGAACAAATGCAGACAAGCCCGTTTCATACGACTTCAGCGAGTTTTTGGCATAAGAACCTTCTAGGAGTCTGTTAGTTTCAAGTTCAAGATCAGACTGAGAAATTGGTCTGGAATTTTCTCTGGGATTGCTTTCGCTTCTGGTGCAAGCCTTCGGAATCTTTCCCATTCCTGTCGAGAGATAGAGTCACTTATTTCATTAAATTTACCCTGTACGTGCTGGCTTCTGAACACTATATTATTCTGTAATGTGTAAAGTACGAAAGGCCTTATTAAGGCCATTACACGTTTTGACTTGGATGTTTGCTTATTTATGATTTCTACTAGGGCCATGTTGTCAATAAAAAACCTGATTTTTTTTTGTTCCTGAGCTTTTTACCCCATACAGCTACTGCGAGTACAACTGGAATAAACTCTAGAAATGTGATATCTCTAGATACCTCAGTTTCTAACCACTTTTTAGGCCAAGACAAGTAAACCCATTGTCGTTCTGTAGCAAAATACGCACCACATCCTACAGACCCACAACTATCAGAGTAAAGACTCAGTACATCGTTACTCCTCCATTCAGATTCTGGGAAGTATGTTTTCCCATTATAAGATTGTAAGAATGTCAACCAAACTTTGATGTCCTCTTTAACGTCTTTGTTAAGCCGTATTGAATAATGGAGCAATTTTGCTTTCGTGGTTAGATCGTAAAAAAGTCTGTTAAATGCCCTAGCACTACGGATTGCTTTGGAGAAGAAGTTCAGTGAACCAACAAGAGATTGTTAAGTTTTCAGAGTTATTTTATTTTGTTGTAGTAAATACTGGAGAACTGCGACAAGTGCATCGACTTTTTGTTTGGGTATACGTATGGCCATCTCATCGGTATCTATTTCAAAGCCTAAAAATGTAAGAACTGTTACCGGACCTTTTGATTTTTCTGATGCAATAGGAACACCTAATTCAGTGGTAATTTGTAAAAAACAGTCCCTTAGTATCTGGCATTGATTTGATTGTGCTTTTCCAGCAAAAATGAAATCGTCTAAATAATGGTCCAAAGTGTTCAAACCAGATTTTTTCTGTACCAACCAATGTAAAAAAGTAGAAAATTTTTCGAAATAGTTGCAAGAGATTGCGCACCCCATTGGTAAGCACTTGTCGATGTAGTATTTGTTTTCTAATTTAAAACCTAAAAGATCGAAATCCCCAGGATAAACGGGTAGCAATCGAAAAGCGCTTTTGATATCAACAACGGCCAATTCGGCATGGAGCCCTAGTTCTGAAATCATTTCAATAACCTTATCGAATGATGTATAATGTACTGTACGAAATGTTTCATCGATAAAATCGTTTATACCAGAAGAATTCGGATATGAAAGATGGGTAATAAGACGCCATGACATCCCGTCCGACTTGGGTAAAAAAAAAAACGTCAATAATGGCACATATACTGATGAAAATATGTCCGCGTACTATTTTCCTTATCTGTAGGTTATCTGTTCGCAATGCACTGAATAAAAACATGTATGTCTATAAAGTTTTTAAGTATTAATGTGAAATTTAACACTTCTCTGTCTTTATTGGTGCTGTTTATTATTTTTTAAGCATCTTTTTCCCGCGGTTTTTGTGTCCACTTGACATTTACATTGCAATTGTCTTGTTGTTTTTATGCCCCCGCCGCTAGGCGGTCGGGGGCATTAAGGTTTACCCTGATCCGTACGTCCGTCCGTACGTCCGTACGTCCGTTCGTCCATCTTTTGAGTTTCCGGATGATAACTTGAGTATCCTGCATCGGATCAAAACCAAACTTGGTCACATGCTTACTTATTACCCAAGACAGAACCCTATCGATTTCCAGGTTGGTACCCCCAAGGTCAAGGTCACAGTTGCTAAAAATAGACTAAAATTTCAATAAAATTTTGGTTTCCGGATGATAACTTGAGTATCCTGCATGGGATCAAAACCAAACTTGGTCACATGCTTACTTATCACCCAAGACAGAACCCTATTGATGTCCAGGTTGGTACCCCCATGGTCAAGGTCACAGTTGCTAAAAATAGACTAAAATTTCAATGAAATTT
>MJUU01027088.1:16693-35724 GCA_002080025.1 Modiolus philippinarum | reverse complement strand
TTGAATGAAAAGTTTACGCCGGACGGACGGACGACGGACGCCGGACGGACGACGGACGCCAAGTGATGGCAAAAGCTCACCCTGGCATAGCCAGGTGAGCTTAAAACCAATTAAAGATCCATGGTACGTGTTTCTTCTGTAACCGTCAACCAGTTCCATGATAAAATTTCGAAAAACTTTCGTTATCACTTTAGTAATCAAACATAACAAGGACATATCGGAATCACAAACATCACTAGCGAAGACAAAACTAAAACTAAACAGTGTGATATACAAGACATAACAAAAAACTGAAGTACTGACAGTATGAACTCCCATAAAAACCGACAGCGACATCGGTAAGCAATTCATACTCTGTTAACAGCACCTGTCACACTATCAGTGTGTCAAGATCGGTTTAGTCAAATGCCCCTTTATTTTGGACACTGACGCGTCATATCTTTCAGCGATTTTATGGAGGGGTGAAAGTAGCATAGGCTGAACAAATTCCCGAGTTAGCAGCTTTTGGGACAGTATTTTGCTTTATTAAAAAATCTTTGTTCAAACTACATGCTAAACAGAATGTAATCAACAGTGAAATTTACACTTAATAGGCAAGAGAGATAGGTATGTTGCTGCTAAGAAGGGGAGGTTCACAATTGTGAACTTAAAATCATCATGCTTGTCATCACCCCGTAGGAAGCTGTACAATGGGAAATGGGGGAATGAGCTTTTGAACGGAGGATAGAGAGCTCAGGTAAGACATTTAGCGTGCAGACGAAATGACCTTTTCGCATATAACAATTTAAAAGCAGATTTTTAAACAAACAATTTTCTATATTTTATATGATTATAGATAGAAGTAAACATTTGGATTACGAGCTTTTCAAAGAGTTGCTTCAAATGAAAATTAATTACAATTTTCTTTTTTGAACCAATTATTTGAGGGTTGCGATCTCCGTTCAATTGGTAGTGAGCCAGTATTTCATGTACTGAACGGAGGGTAGTGAATGTATTGAACGGAGGATCGCGAGAACGCTATGCTAAATAAAAATTTTTGAGCAATATAAACGACGATACATGCCTCTAACTACGGAATATTTATGAGGAGGGTCCTGTATGGTTCTCCGTGTCACGAAATCATCTTTCTTAATTTGTAAATTCACGTTCCTATTACGTTTTTTTTTTTTTTTTGGCTTTCACACATTGGGATCTGTGAAATCATATATAACGACTATTTTTAGAGGCATACTCCGCGAATCTGGCTGTCAAAAAACTGTTTAAGGATGTTTTAATGACCCTATATGAACAGTAAGTGTCACATGAGCGATATCAAAACAGTATTTTTGGAAAGAATTGCAAATTCATTTATGATTAATCATTACTTGACTTCCCGGCATAAAATACTTTGATTTAAAAGTCTTATAATTGCCTTTATCGTTTTATATGGACTGCATACAAAATAGACCGTGAAAAATGAGCGAGCTATAGGCGAGGTTATTTTCGTTGTTGGAGTCAATACCACTCTGCCAAGGACATTTTGCAACGACATAACCAGTTTGTTAATGTCACGGACAAATCAAATATTTGAAAACATATCTTGCTGTTCTTTCAAAGGAAGAAATAAGTACATATTGAATTGAAACATGCGCTTCCTGGTAACGAAGGCGGAGATGCAGATTCGAAATACAGCGGAGCTGTGAAAAACTTCCACAATCCTCATTTAACAAGGATTAAAATTGATCCAGACATCTACAAAATAATGAAAAGTAAGTGCGGCAAAAATAACTTCATGCGAAGAAAACACTGCCCATCTAAAATAAAATGTATTCCTTGAGCAATTTTTCTGGTCAGTTATAACCTGCCACAATTTAGAGACAAAACATATATTTTCTATAATAACCATGCAGTCCGTTATTGGTCCGGATAATAAGAACCGCGGATGGGCATGAGTAGTTTAACATTTGATTTCCGGACATGATTTGTTTGTTTTATGCTGGAACATATCCCTGTGCATTTTCTGTCCGTACCAGATTTTTGGCTCTTTTGTGTAGATCCATTTGATTATTTGTAATTTCGCAACTTCAACACGTATTTGGGATTATGGTCTTCCAAATGTGTTTATTTGATCTGCAACATAAGTTGTCGAAATGAAAATCTACAGATGTAGATACAAAAGATACCAAAGTTGCATAAAAAACAGTAAATTTCGTTATGCTGTACACGTGTTTAAAGGAGTAACCTCTAGAACGCATTTCCGCATTTCCGTAAAAGGGTCTTACTATGGCCTATTAATGGGTCAATTTTATCATTTGTGACCCATGACTTCCTTTTATCCAATAAGAGTGTCACCCGAGAGCATGAATCTCCTTAAAATATGGCAATGGTCACATCCGGGGATCGAAAATGTATTTAACTGATAAATTGCTATTATTTTGGCTTTGCATTTGTAAACATTTGGTACCTTCTTGCTGAAAATTGGCTTCATACTGGAAGATAAAAATCTCAAATGTACCCTACTTTCATTTTCATGTGTACGTTATGCATTAACATTAAGCTCACTACCCTCCGTTCTATTGCCTCGCTTCCTTTTGAACGGAGCTCGCAACCCTCCAGTTTTCCGTTCAAATAAACTTTCATTATTTGTGGTGATATTTCATATTACAACTTTACAACGAACTGATATACTATTATTTAGGCACTTTTTGAATAAGGTTTTTAATCAAACATAGCATTTTAACAAATGTAAACTATTTTTCTGAAACATATTCCATCTTCGTCTGCAATGTTTTGATTTATCTGAGCTCCCTACCCTCCGTTCAAAAGCCCATCCCCTCATCTTCCATTGTACAGCTTCCTACGGGGTGGTCATGTATAGCTTAGATTTCAAACGCCCATCTTTGTCAATCTAGGCATGAAGCTGAATACGAGACTTTCGAGATAGGAACTCTCTTGTAATTGAAAGCGGAAATTATCTTCTCAAATACCAGTAGGAAGGATAACTGGATTCCTGACATATTGAAATAAATATATATACCACCTAAAAAAAAACCAAACAATTTATGAAGTATACTATTATATAATTTGTCCTACATGACAGTTATTGAACTAACTTTTAATTGACGAAAAACAATTAAAAAAAAATAAATATAAATCATCCATAGCTCAACAGTGTTAATTAAATAAGGACTCCCTCTCAACGTATTGAGATATTGATTTTTTTTCGTATAAAACACATTTTTTTTCCGGAATGAACACAACTCTAAAGTCCCCTATTAGGCGTATAAGTAGTTTCTCAAATTTCAAGCTCATTGGGATAGGTCTTATGTAAATATCCCTTACATTTTGGATTTATAAGAGAAGTATACATCGTCTATGTGAGGAAGATGAAATTAAAGGACTGGGTTATATGTTTTTGTTTTTTCTTTGCAAGTCCTTGTAAAAACTTTGCCTCATAGACAACAATCTCAACAAAGCCTCCTGAAATATCTTATATATACAGAAAAAAATCATACTTTCACATTTCATAAATTATTAACAAAATACATTAACATGCTAAATAATAGAGACAATAAAATATCATTGCCATGTAACTAGCCATAAACAATATAGAAACTGATTATTTTATGTGAGGCTGATATGGTTTGATTCAAAATATTCATTGTATAATTTGATTTTCGAAGACATAAATTGTCGAAATGGACATATTATGTACCTACTACACCTGGGTGGCAGCTTAATCTTCACAATCCATATTATTGTAAGATTTTTTCTTAATGTTAAGAGTTAACATGTGCTGACATTTTGTATCTGAGAAACGCGTTATGCGATACGGATGTACAAAAAAGTTTATTTCATGAATATCAAAGGTGTTGAAATTGAAATATATATTATTCCTGATCAAAAGAATAGGAGAAATATATAACCCAACCATCCCGCCCATTTTGTTTAATTGTTTCCAGAATCCCGCGAAATAGGTATGCCAATTTCCAAATTTTCTGAAATAGCATCAATTTAATGAATGCATTATTTTGTAGAAATTATTTTTTCTTGTCTTCACAAAAAAAAAATGTTTTTAATTACGCTAGAGTACATAAATTGTTGAAATGGCCTTTTGCAAATCTGAAATTCACTGAAATTTAGTATTCAATTGCTTTCAAATAAGAAAAGGTATAGGTATGCTTTATTTTGGTATTTTTAAGCGACCAAACGGAGATTTCATTCCCGACATCCAGTGCCAACAAATCAAACAAGGCTTAAGAATGAGACTTCGAGAAGATCATCAAAGCAACAATAAAAGCGTTGTTACATTGCTTGGTTTAACCATGTATTTGAAAAGACTTTATCTCATTTGCATTTCCTCCATATCATTTTTAACTTAGTAATGTGTAGAAACCTACAACATTGCAATTCAAGTAAAGCGTATGATGAACATGTAACTCTGGACAAGTAGAAGATGAGATCCATTTTTTAATAAATTGTAATAATAAATTTCAAGAAGAGCGGAAAAATTTATTTGACACAGTCAATAAAGATGTCAAAAACTTTATAAATCTTAAATCTTAATAGTGAGCAAAAATCTATATATCTAATGATATCAGAAAATTCAAAAATTGTGATTTGATAAATAAAATATGTATTAATATGTGTAAAAACACAGATATTGCACCACAGCTATACATTATCCAAATTTCAACTCGCAGTTCAATTTTCAATTGACTTTATAAGTAAGGATATGACCCTGCATGTGGTGACCCATTTCTCAATTTTTTTTACCTGCCATCCGTTATGGTTAAGCTGGGAAAAGTACATGTTGCCATTCGTTTGATGCATTTTTTTTTCACTTAGAATATATAATATCAGATTTTGAGTTTACAATAGCATTGGCTACTAGTAAAAGCAAATTTCTTGAATAGCATTTTTTGTGAAAAATAGTTCCCATGAGTCCCGATAAACACCTGTAAAATGTTTTTTTTTTTAATATCAAGAATTTTAGAATTTATATGTGCAATTCTTATAAATCATTCTTGATCAAAGACAGGAAAAGGAAAAACATTCATTGAAGCCCGATAACGACAACAATTCTGAGTGGGTGGCTATTTGGGGCAAAGTGTAAAATGTGGACTGGACTGGACTGGACTCGTGGACTGGACTGATGGACTGGACTCTTGGACTGGACTCGTGAACTGGACTTATGGACTGGACTCATGAACTTTACTAATAAAAATTATTTTTCAACTTGGTTTTTAATAGACTTTGCGTTGTTGTAGATTATTTACATAATATTGTCATTGAGTGTTTGTCATAATTGCCAACTTTATAGTTTAGAAAACAATAAATGAATTAGTTTATCAACATTTTAGATAATGAGACAACTTTCCTCTCAAGACTGATAGGGCAGCTTTGCACTGACAAATGAACAATAAATCACATATAAAAGAGTCAGAATTTGATACATGAATGTTTGATAAAATGTTTACACTATGAAACCAGATGTAATCCATATAACTGATATATTTAGAAATTAAAAAAGTGTGTATGTTGACAATCTCTGACAGTGGTAAACTTATATACATTGATAAGAGTTTACTGCATAACAAAGAAGTCATCCAATTTTTGCAAAAAAGGGAAAAAAGATTACCAACGGGCATTCACTTTGTTTATTTGTTCCAGAAACACGATCCATGCCTAAAAAGCAGGCGGTTGGATATTGGTTCAATTATCGTAAACATTAGGTCAGAAACACGATCTATGACTAAAAAGATGACGGGTGGATATTGGATGAATTATCCTAAACAATAAAATATATAAATGGGTCGATTTTTTGTTGTTGTTGAAGGCACTATATGAATAGGGGGTATATTCAAAATTTCAGTGGCAGTTCTGTACCCAAATTCACATGAAGTGACCCCCCCCCGTGAGGTAAAACAATGTAAAATCGTCATTGAAATACATAACTAATTATATATTTTGTCCCTAAATGCAGTGCAGATATACCTTCAACATTTACAAGACTAAACATAAAAAAATGTTCGAATCCGATGGAAAATAAAAAAACTAGAAAAACTGAGCAACGCTCACTAATAAATACCCCCTATTTGATTCCAGAAATTAAAAATAAATCAAATCAAATTCTGAAATAGGAGATGCACATCAACATTATGTCATAAAGACTGTGTTAAAGTTTCAGGAAAATCTATTCAGTGGGTCTGGAGGAGTAGCGGATAAGAGATGGGTACTCACTTGTAACGTAATGGCTAATTCCATGTTTTGCTATGGGAAACCCAAAAAATCAATCAAAACAAATTCCGAAAAAGGAGGTGCACATCTAAATTATGTCATAAAGACTGTTAAAGTTTCATGAAAATCTGTTCAGTGGTGCAGGGGGAGTAGCTGATAAGAGATGTGTGTAACGGACGGACGGACAACCCCATCACTAAATACCCCCCCCCCCCCCACTTTTCAAGCGGGGGTATAAAAAAAGAAAGAGAAAAACAATTCTAAGGCATCAGTACGAACATCAAAATCAGCTTTAAATGCAGTTCTACGTAACAGGGGCATGTTAATACTTAAATGAGTGAAATTGTGCTGGAACACAAAATAAAAGTTTTTTTGTTTCTCAAATATTTAGCCTTCAACACAACTGATGAGACATTGTTTGTTGAATTGCACATTGTGTATATGTATCATGAAGAATATATCCCATGGTTGAAAAACTAAAGCTCATCTTGTACAGCTCACATTTTCAAGCTATACATTAATTGTTGCCGATTGCAGCACAAAATATTATTAATATTGAATTGGAATGTTATTTTATTGTTGTATAATTCCATCAGCTATTGCAACGTCCAATTTCCTTGGTCAACGTCATGAACAACAAAGAAGTTGTTTCTCGGTTTCTCGATAAAAGCTTCTTGCCCATTAAAACGCTCCGAGGAAATATAGACAAAAGTGCAGTGTATGGGGACGTCAAATTTAGTGAAAATATTGTTTTGAGTTGAAAGGAACGGAATTATAAGAAATAAAAGTAATTTTGGAGGAGTTTATGGATGTGTAAGCGCAGCCGTTAACTCACAAACTTAAAATAAAGTCCTTTGGACAAATAAAACAAAATGAACGCCCATTGATCAAATATATATAGTTTTTTTTCGCAAAAATTGGAGGATTTCTTTGTTATGCGGTCTATTCTTTCCAATGTATATAATTTTACCACAGTGAGAGATTGTCAACATAGACATTTTTTAAAATTTTTATTTCAGAGTAAAATATACCACTTATATGGATTACATCTGGTTTCATAGTGTAAACATTTTATCAAACATCAATGTATCAAATTCTGACCTCTTTTATATGTGTTTTATTGTTCATTTGTCAGTGCAAAGCTGCCTTATCAGTCTTGAGAGGAAAGTTATCTCATTAGCTAAAATGTTGGTAAACTAATTCATTTATTGTTTTCTAAACTATCAAAATTGGCATTTATGACAAACACTCATTTACAATATTATGTAAATAATCTACAACAACCCAAAGTCTATTAAAAACCAAGTTCAGTCATAATTTTTATTAGTAAAGTTCATGAATCCAGTCCATAAGTACAGTCCACCAGTCCAGTCCAAGAGTCCAGTCCAGTCCAGTCCACATTTTACACTTTGCCGCTATTTGGTGTGTCATATAGTTATTCAACTCATTGAAACAGCAACACTCTGTTTGAAAAAAAATTATAGTTTTCTTGAATAACTACAATTCAAGTGATTATGTATATAGTATAGAAAGAACTACTTATAATGGAATTAAACTTTTTAAATTCTACACTTTTGTTTCATCTTCACTGATGAGACATAAGTTGTCGAAATGCGCATATGCAGAAAATAAATAAACAGTAAGTTCGGTATTTTGTTATTTTTAACCACCAATAAAGCAAAGGTTAAGATGAAAAATTATGCATTTAATAGTCTTTCAAAACTTCTTTCGCAGCTCAGGATAAAATATAAACCGACCTGCAATACCGAAAAGATGTGTAAAAGTTGAATCTGACTGTCGAAGTAAAGATACCTTTATTCAAAACAGGGTGTCCGTCAGTTGTAGGTATAAATGTATGCAGCCTCCCCTATGCCAAAAAGTTACTGCAAATTGTCTTATTTTCTCTGCTCGCCATTATCCTCGTTTCTTATAGAAGTAATAAATCTTTTTCAATTCCATGACTAAACTTGTATGATTACTTGATTGTACTGAAAATGATTTGTTTTCCTAGGTCGGTGTAACAATTGTCAAAATACTCTGATATTACTTAAGACTGACTCTTACGGTATGAGTACAGATATGATCAAGTCTAGTAAAACCGTGTCAGAAATTAAGTAAGTTAATTGTTTAATTGACATAAATTAACAATAAAATGATATGGAGTAAATGCACATTGGACAAGGTCTCTACAAATTCATGGTAGTAGTATGCTTTGATTGATGTTTTTCCATCTTGAAGTTACCACGAGGCCTTCAACATTGAGCTTTCCTCATTTGATTTAAACATATTTATTTTGCTCACAAAATACAAAGGGGATCAGACACAAGTTATTCCAACTTATAAAAGTCTTCTCCCAAATACAATACAGTTACAATGATAATAGAGCATATTAATTTAATATTCATATTCATCTAACTGAGTATGACAAAAAGAAAGAAAACAATGCAAACTTAACACAAGCTAAATAAATGATAATGAAAAGAATTATGATGATGATGATGATGATGATGATGATGATGTGTGTGTGTGTCTGTCTGATATTAGACGAGTATAAATCTCTCTGATTTTTTTATATACTCAAAAACGTGCTTGAAGATTTTTTCATTATGATCTGTTGTAAGAGCCGAGTTACCACAGGTAAAAAGCTGAAGGTCTATAGCTTGGTATATATAGTTGGTATCCAACTGAGGTTTTGAAATAAATTAAATCTTAATCGTGTGTAATTTGGACAATCAAAAAAGAAATGATAGGAATCTTCACGTTCAGCACCACAACGACAAGTGGGATTATTTATAATGTTTACTTTGAACAAATCATAATTCAAAAACGAGGCAAAACATCTAAGTTGAGTTAATGTTATATTAAGTTTACGAGGGTCGAAACCGTAATAAATTGGAACATTTCTATTATCGCTTTTTTTCGCAATTAATTTTTAAATCTCGAAATTGAATCTATATTTCTTAATGACGGATCTAAAATATTCCAGCTGCGAATAGTTGACGGAATAAAAGAGTTGTAAGTTTTCGACAGTCGACAGAATGGTAGTATAATTTCCTCTCCGTTTCGCAGAGGATAAAAAGTCGTAGTCTGGATTGTTGTGGGTATTAGATTACAAAGATATTGCGGGGCGTTATTATGGCAAATATTATAAAAAGTTTGTAATTTTCTCCGTTTGCGTCTATCTGCCAAAGTTTCCCAACCTAATTCCCCATATATCAATACTGTACTAACAAATATTGGAAGACCAGTTACTATTCTAGCAGCTTCAAGTTGTAATTGATCAAGCTTAGTAGAATTCCTATCTCCAACATTGTCCCAAACTTCACAGGCATACTCAAATATTGGTCTAATAAAAACTAGATATAGTTTTTCTAAATTTTTTCTAGAAAGTTTATATTTTAATTTTCGAAGTACATTAAGGTGCCTGGAAATACTCTGTATTTCATTTTCTATATGTATATTCCATTTTGCGTCACTACTAAAAGTGACACCCAGATGTTTGTGACAATTTTTAATTGGCACATTCTTACCATTAAGTGTAAAATGAAGTTGCGGGGTATCGATGTTCGAGAATAGTAATATTTCTGTTTTATCCGGATTAAAAGACATAAGCCACCTCTTTGACCAATCATCCAACTCCTTCAAATAATGATCAATAACAGATTTAATCTGTAAGTGATCATGACTTGAATAGTTGAATGATCGATGTGTCATCTGCAAAAAGTCTTTCTAAAGACATAAGGTTTTGAGCAATATCATTGATAAAGATAATAAAAAGCCACGGCCCTAAAACTGATCCCTGGGGTACATCAGCTGAAAGATTGCAAAGTATAGAAAACGAATCCTTTTTTACAACTCTTTGTTGCCGATCAGTAAGGTAGCTGGTAAACCATAAGATTTCATCTTTTGTAATAACCCCTATGCCAAACTTTGTCAAAAGCTTTTGAGAAATCGCAAAATACAAAACAATTAATTTCCTTATTTTCAAGAGAATCTAGTACACAATTGTACATTTCAAGTTACTGGTGAACTGTTGAACATTTGGGTAAAAAACCGGATTGATATTCATAAATTAGTTTATTCGTGTGAAGATGATTATAGACATACTTATAAACAACTCGTTCCATTATTTTCCCTACACAGCTAATAAGCGAAATGGGTCTATAGTTTGATGGCAATGAACTGTCACCTTTTTTAAATATTGGTATAACATTTGCAATCCTCCAGCCAGTTGGGTATTTATCTTGTTGCATCGATTTGTTAAAAATTATCTGAAGGGGAATGGCTATTTTTCAGGAGATATTTTCAGCATTTTATGACTGATAATATCTGGACCCGATGCCTTATTTGGGTCTAATATTTTTATAATGTCACTTATATCATTTACTGTTACATTTATATCGCAAAGGAAACTATTAGTCCTACTTTGAAAATCAGGAATCTGAACATTAGAATCATCCAATGAGGATATTGAACAAAAGTATTTATTTAGCAGGTCACAGTTCTCATCGTCTCCATATACTACATCGCTTAAATCTAAATGTTCAATAATATTTTGAAGTGGAGGTATATTACTGGAATCTTTATTTGATTTAATTAACATCTTCATTATTTTCCAGTAAGTTTTCCTCATACGTCGTAGTAAGTTCAGGATGGCCCGGAGTTGGAGTGAAATAGACGATGCGCCATTCAAAAAGACCAACTGAATCTATTCATTCCTATGGATACGATTAAATTACGGAATGAGAAGAGTATTCACTCGAGAAAGAGATTTAAGCTCGATAGGTTTTGTCGCCTTTTTGGAAAGGTCATGAATATCTATTTTTATCACAGGAAAATATAAAACAGTAAAATTACTGTTTGCACAGCAAGTTTTATTTTGCCATTTTTCGAAAATATCAATGGGCATGTTTACTTCTCCTCTCTGATAGCACGTGTAAAATTGCATAATAATGAAGGTATAGCGAGGATGGAATGCTTGTACAGCGTTATGTATTTGTTTACAAAAGCAACCTTTTGTCGCTTAGTTGGTAAATGACCCTATTGCATGTTGTTTTACATACCTTGCATGCTGTATTTATGCATACAACCAGAACCATTGCACTACATTAGAACGCCTCCTAATGATATATTACTTAAGTTTGAACCATCTGCACCTCATAAATTCACAAATAATATTGATGTTGGCTTGTGTTTATCTCGTTAATTCAACTTATAAATACTAATATATTGCTGACAGATTAAATACTTAGTAATTTCTCAATCGTGTTAATATTAAAACGGGGTATTTGTCCCTGCTTCTTTGCCTCCAATTGTTAACTGAACCGTCAGTAAAAATGTACAGTCCAAAGACAATGACAACATCGGAAACACAAATAAATAAAAACATCACATTAGCATAAAGGCGCAAATAAATGGGGACACGCATACAGATTAACAAAAATTGTATAGTTATATACCATTGTTTAGTATGTAACGTACATGTTGTTCTCTCAAATTGCTTCTTTGACAGCACAATAAGAACCGTTTAAGATCGTAGACAACGGATAATAATCGTCATGTCGGCATGTATTTCAGCATTTTGTGAACATCAGTATGCTGTGGCCCAAATACATCAACCCAGTTGATACATGTAGGATATTGAAACTATATGAAAATTTATATCTCTGCTTTATTTTTGTACGAAGACCATTGATTTCCTACAATTCTGACTGTTATGACTGATAAGACATCGTTTGATGTAGATCACCCTGAATCAAAGACATTTTGTTAAATTATTTAAATACGACGTTGAAGAAATGTGATATGACTATGTTTATCAGCATTGATCAATAAAATAGGGAAAATTCGGGATTCTTGAACACATATATAAGCGTTGTCAGTTTCATAACGTTTTAGTTAAATCTTTTTAACTAGTTTTTCCTACCAATAATCCTGGATATTCTGAAACGACGCGACAGTAGAATACTATCGAAGTCCGAAGACATGCCTAAAATGTGAACACATACATATCATTGACGTTAGACAGCTACTAAACGCAGAATAATTTATTTTTTGGCATCGTTTATTTTTTTAACAAATTCAAATTCATATTCAAATTTTATTATTTCAAACTATATATAGTTCTAATAAACAAAAACATAAATGACAGAACATTTTGTACAAGCAAATAAACATTAACAGTCCTCTGACCTTATTTCTAATGACATTTCCAAGAAGGAACCTAATTTATCTACTTGTGTTGGTCATGATGGATTTAAAATAAATTTTAATTTGTGTCTTCATCTGAAAGTTGATTAAATTTATATTTTGGGAACATTGAAATTGGAAATATGACAGTTTGAGACAATTGTTAAAGTATCTGAATTTTTTTTTCTTTCACATGATTTTTGGAGCAGCCTGATTTTTCCGTTTCCTAATAGTGGAATAGTCGGAAATAAGCACAAATTACTCATCAATTCGTCACTTTTATAGTATCAAGCTGTTTCTTTTCAAATAAATATTGAAAACAACAGCCTGTAAATCAAGATTAACAATAGGATAAAGAAAACGCGGAGAATGCTTTTAAGAGATAAGTATAAAGTATTTATCGGATTGACTCCAGATTCACTTTACAAAGATAAACGTGTGCAGAGAGATTATTGTTGTGTTTATTTGTAATCTACGTGCAAGGTCGTCTGAGGTCAGCTTGTCAGTTTTACATCTTGAAGGTGGTCTTAAACTTAGCCAGTACAGATCTGTACAGCTGTTATAATTTAGTTTTTGTTCTGTGGATAAAAGCGATATTTTAAGCTGATAAATTCTGAAACATTACTCAATTCGAACAAATGAACAGAAATATAATATTTGACAAAATCAGAGCCAAAAATTGGTAAATTATACTAGTATTTATCAAGGATTAGTACAAGTTGGTGAAAATAAATTTAGTGCTACTGATTTTACGGGTTTCCTGTTAGTATGGTTAGACAATGTTGGAAATGGGGGTAATATACAAAATTACCGAACAGAATTGTCCAGACCCGAGACCCAAACGGCAAAAAGACACAGCAGATGCAAAAACAACAGACAATAATGTCAACCTACGATGCACGATGCTCCTGACTTGGTACAGGCATTTCAAAAGAAATGTTGGGTTAAACCGCTTTTAAATCGATATTGAACCTATTCCATCTACAGTATTTTGTTCGCTTCATGGGTCATCTTTTGTTGCTTTTGACCTTGTTTTGTTTTGTTTTGGTTTTGTTTTGTTTTTTTAAACTTATTTCAAACTCAAGCAGTGAGTGTTAGGCCTTGCCTATATGCATTTGCAAGGGTAATTGTAATTAATACATATGCATGATTTATGTCTTATATCAAAGTATTCTTTAATGGTTAAGAAATAACTTTTCTGAAAGGAATATTCAAATCGAAGATAAAAGGGTGATTGATATCTAATATTTTTATGATATTGAATGATAACTTTAGATAAAAATATGTTTATTTTATACCTGCATTTTACATTATAGCACAGTTGATTGACGTAAATACATTTATTACAGTTTTATTACGGCGCATCTTGCTCTGCAAAAAATGATAAAGAAAATAAGTACGGCATATCGCCATAAGAAAAATGAAATGTACGTTTGAAGACAATGCCGTTCTCTGATCAACTGAATGCCTTTTGCGTTCATTGTTTCTCGCCAAGATATTTTTTCATTATACAAAAATTAAACCATTCCTTCGATACCTATTTTGTGTGAATTGTTTTTCGGTGTCATTGGTATACATTAAGTCTCATGTTAGTAACGTTAACTACCTTGCGTACACTCTGGTAGGATTTACGGTAAATCCATGAACTTGTGCTATTTCTGCTTCGTCTGAAGAAAAGGTGTTTTTGATATTTTCAACGTCGGTAAATACTTCAAACCATTCAACGTTCACTTGAAACTCACACTGAAAGCAAAAATACAGACTGCATAAAAGTTGTAAAAGCTTGAAGCGAGTCAAAGCAATTATCATAATAAATAAAACATAACAAAAAATACAATAAGTTGTTTTGTCAATACACTTTCTAACGATTTGACGTTATAGGACAATTTAAACATACATACAGCTTATCTTGATTACTTTCAATATTTGCTACTGAACTTTTTATTTTCTGTTTGATCATGAAAGTTTCCTGTTTCATTTCTAAACTACAAAGTTAATAAATAACTTAATACCGAAGTTAAATTGCACGATACTTCAATAAAACCAGTAATAAAAACTTATAACGAGCATACGCCAATCATATAAAACAGACATATATTTATATAAGTTATCATTCATCAATATTATAAAAATCTAAAATATCGCTCATCCTTTCATCTGAATCACAATTTATAAATCAATCTTATTTATTTCCAAACGCATTGAGGATGGTTTTAACCTTTGATTGATGCATTCACTTTCAAATATCTCAGAGATATAGAGATTGGAAAACTTCTTGCATTTTTTTCTTCTTATATATTTTTTTTTTTTTTTGAGAATTGAATAGGAATTAAGCGTTTACCTCCTCATATAAAGCTTTGTTTTTAGCCCTTTTTTTTGGCTTTTGTTTTTAGATCCAATTAGTTATTTGTTTTACAAGCTTTTATACATCTGTCAGTTTTGCCTACCAAATATTTAATTTCAAATATTTCGCGAAGCACGAAGGCTTTTTAACCATCTCATTTTGACGAAGTCCGTTATTTCAATTAATTACTCCTGAAATATACTTTAACTGACTTAAAGACCGTCAAAGGAGAAAATACAAAAATATATACTACATAGAAATAAACACTGCCATTACGCCATTAAAACAGAATTTTTTTATATACTTGTATGTTTATTTATTATGGATACTACATTAATTGGTTAATAAATGTATTTTTGTTCCACATATGAAAAAGTTTTCTTTGTTAATTATATTTGTTTACTTTTATTTTATAAATATCAATTAGATTGTATAAAATGTTACCTGATTTATCGATCTTTTATCGTCAGACACCATTCGTAGCCGAGTTGTTGTTTCAAAGTCTTTTAATCGCGTTGTTATTACAGGAAGGTAGCCTAGAACCGAGAAGATGTTTTCTACGTGAAACTTGTCTTATTTAGGTGAAACAGAACAGAAGGTCAAAGTTAAGCATATAAGAAATGAATAAATATGCATAACATTAATGAGGTAAAAGAAATTTAGTCGAGGTGAATAATTCGGGTGTAACTAATTTGAGGTAAATTATCAGTTTAAAGTACAAGTACTTCGAAATCGAAAGAATTCAATACTTCGGCAAACGAATACCGAAGCAAGAACGAGGAAAGGGGAAATTCCAAAATCATAAATCCAAAATCACGGCAATTCACAGCAACACGAATTGAGACAGTATGACAAAGACACAACAAACAAATAAAAATGAATAAAAACGCCACAAAACTAAAGCACTGGCAGTGTGAACCTATAAAAACTGAGGTATCATCAGGTGCTCCGAAAGGGTAAGAATGATCTGCTCCAAGAAAAGACAAAAAAGAGATCGAAAAGTTCAAAGTAATTAAAAAATAAGAGTGTCTTGAAAGAATTATTAATAAAAGGTTAGGTAAAGGTATTTTTGTTTATTGTCGGAAATATCGGATGTTAACCTATAACAAGACAACACTGAATATAAGATTTGTACGAGATTTTAAACCCACGGCGGGATTAATGACTATTTAGCAACTAAGGTCTAATGGTTGTAAGGGTAGTGGAGAAAATATCCGAAGTTCAAAGCTGGAGAATTGGTAAAATCCCAGAGCTAGGATAGGTGCCATGAACCATGCCATAAGCTGGATTCGAAACCACAGTTGTGACGACCATTTTGCTTGAATATCTAGCGTCTCCACCACTTGGTGACAAAGCTTATCATTTTAATTCTATCGACTGAGCTGATACCAGAATGTTTCCAATTTATAGATGATTTAAAATTTCTACAAAACAGTACATTGGAATAAGACGAGCAGCTAAGACATAAAATTATACCGATAACAGTATTTTCTATGAGGCTGCTAAGCAGGTTATAACATTTCCATTACGTAACTACAGTTGCAATTGACGAGGAAACACTGATCATCAATCACCCTAGACTGTCAAGATAATATCACCTCCTTGTCAAACATTGTTAACAACTTTTAAATGCTTTTTGACAGGATCTTACAGCAATTACGTCGAGCGAGACATTTGAAATACGAGCAGACGTCACAAAATATTGACACAGATTTTAAAATTATCAGGGTATCCATGATAATATGATAATTTTCAAGTTTTAGACCAGATCTGATTCGATTTATCACAAATTTCCCGCAAAACTAGCTTGTATTAGTAACTGAAAATGCACTTTAGGAATGTCTACTTCTGTTCTAAATATGGCATATTTCCTGGATATATGAAAGAATATAATTTTAATATTATTGCCACTTTGCATAATTTGTAATAGTCATTTCGATTTCTGGTTTTCAAAATATTTAGATTTGATCTGCACTGAAGAGACATGGGGTTGTCGACCATCTGCAGAAACAAAATTAACAGTATTTAGTTATTTACAATTTCAACCATCAGTACAAAAAATGAAGAAATCATGATTCACATTGTTGGAAAATTTCATGCTAAACTGTTTTGTTTTGTTTTTTAAATTCAACGTTTGTTTTCAAAAACGTAACTGTATTTGTTGTACTTATCGTGATACAGACCTAAAAGAGTAATTCAAAGTGTAAAACAATCATAAGATAGATTACGCCGTTACTGCACTTACAGATATCTTATCAAATTTTGGAATAAACCCGAAGAACTAGCCCATACCATTCAGTGGCCTAATCTTGCGAATTTTCTCCCAAAAAAGAGGGTATGAACGCCCTTTATCGTTAACCGTCAAACGCCTCTTTTCAGCTATGGGTCAAAATTTTACCGTTAATCGTCATAAATATATTAGCGTGATTCGTGAAATTACTTGAATTCCGTTCCGTTATCGTCATTTTGAGAAAAAAATTATCGTCATTCGTCAAATCATATTTTTTGTAGAAATATCTAGCATCGTGAAGGCATAAAAATTATCGTTAACGTCATTTGGCCTATTTTTTGTTCGCGTTAACCGTCAGAAGGATACACCCATTCCTACCCTCAAAAAAGGAGGTGTCAATCTCCGGAATACCTGTTTTGGATCCGTCAATGTATGTCATACATATATGTCAGGGCCTGAAGTCAAAGCAAAACTTAGTAAGATAATTCATATATGTATACAGTCCTATATCTTGCAATATGTAACCTTTGATCGAGCTAAGATATTTTTTACATTTCGACCAGTTATTAGATACTATGGCTTTAAACTCTTAAATTCAGAAATATTCTTTTTGTGCTAATTATTTATTATGTATATATCACTTTTGGTTCTACTCCGATGCGTATTTTCTTAATATTAACATGTTTAAATTTTCATCCATTTTCTTCCACTCTGTTAATTACAACATTATTATAATTTATTGAGAATATGTTACCAGGTATCAGCTTTACAGTTCTTATCATACTTAAGTTTTGAAATTCCAGCCATTCTCTAATGCAAATGACCTATCTAAGCATCTAACCATATAATCATATTGCCACTCCAACGCATTAATTGATTGTTTTTAGAGAAAAACCTTCATTTTTAGAGAAAAAAAATGATAGGATGTGGAGTTAATGCACGTAATACAAAATTTTTACAAATACATGATTAAACCAAGCAATGTAATTAAGAATGGAAGAATATGGAGTAAATGCACATGACACAAAGTATCTCCAATGACGTCGTAAAAGCGAGCAATATCACAACGCTCAAATTGTTGTTTACCATCTTGAAGTCACCATGATGTCCTCAACAGTAGGCTTTGCTCGTGCCTCATAATAAGTTTAATACGGACGCTATCGTCCATTGTCCTACAAAAGACACGTAGAAGACAATCACAGCATATAAACAAAAGCAGGAGAGTCATCGAGTTGGGGGCAAGAAAACTTGGCGTAATAAAATAGTGAGATGCGAGCACCCCGGGGATGAGCACTATGAACAGAATGGTCAGAATAACATTTAGTCATACAAAAAATAAATGGCGAAATTAGAAAATATGATAGTGTATGCATACGAGTTATTTTCTCAAGTACACCATATTAATATATATAGAGAGCATGCGAATCTTCCTACGCGGACTCCACACTGCAGGAGAGACAACCCCAGTCTTAAATTGACAATTTAAAGGGTATGGAGTAAATGTACATGAGACAGTCTCTACAAATAGGTGAAAAAAATGAGCAATGAAACAACGGTTTTATTGTTGTTCTTCATTTTGAAGTCACCATTAAGCCTTAAACAGGGTGCTTTGCTCACATTTAATATTGATAAAGGATTACGCCGAGCGCAGCATGATACGACCGCTGCGTATCTACCACTGAAATTTGAACAAGTGTAATTTAAAGTGAGTATGGACACCAAAAAGAGCTTGACACAATAATTATATGGATACAATAAGGAGATTGACCCATTAGTTAACTGGACAAAAACTAGGGAAAATAAAAATTAGCCCTTATGACGTCTTATGATTTCTAGCTCGGAAACAGTAAGATCTACGACATATCCACTGCCATACTACTGAAGGCTTATATCAAGAGGAATCCCGTCGAAATCCGATGGAAAATAAAAATTTTAGGTAATCTGCAAGTTTGCAGTTTTACCCCTTTGATCCCTTATAGCTCGTAAACGACACGCCAAATCCGTTGCATACTGTCGAAAGCTTATATCAAGAGGAATCCAAAGAAAAAA
>MJUU01027087.1:13738-32267 GCA_002080025.1 Modiolus philippinarum | reverse complement strand
CGTTGACTGAATTTATAGACAGTTTATATATATATATATATATATATATCCTTTTATTCACCATATCAATTATGACAAGTAAAAAGTATTTACCTTAAGTTATTTAAATATATTCTACAAATTTAGATTCGGCACTGCTAACATTTCGAAGAACCTTAATGAAGTTTTATAATGGCATCTTATATATTTTTATAAAGATAAGGCTTTCAAAGAACAATATTTTAAGATGGTGCCCTTCAATTACTGCCATTAAGTACCATTGGCAAATGCACAAAATAGAATATGGAATAGTTCAATTCGTAACCAAACTACCAATACTGAACCTTCTATAGATTTTTTCATTTATTTCTTGCGAAAAGTGATTGTTTTTAAACATTGCGAGGCATGTTCTTAATAAGTTAGAAAATGCCGCACACAATGGCATGCGTTGCGTAACGTTGGATGGGTCGAATAATTTTGAAAATGCTCAAAATTTGCAATGTTTGCAAACATTTGGTTGATAAATATAATATGCACACATTGGATGAACGTCAGAGGTATGGTAAACACACGCTAAGTGTGATATATACATGTAGTATATAGTGCTATAGCTTCTCGCTTGTTGTTTAAAACGTATATAAACGCACACATGATACCTTGTATCTAACGAGTACGGTAAAATGTATCAGCCACTGTTTGTGTTATAAAAGACTGGTTTATGAACAAGTTAAAAAAAACTAATTCCCCAGAATGTAAATCCATGCTTTGTTTCAGCATCACATTGATTGATATGATTTGAAATAAAATTTGTTGTTGTCTTTGGTGTTTCTACACATCTTTAAGTTTTACTCCTATTTTAACACCGTTTGATTTGACTTGTAAAAATAATTAAACTGATCTGTAGAAAGATCATCAAAATTTGGTCTTTCACCCATGCAGACGTTCGATTGTTCGTTAGACGCCCGTTGTGCACGCGTTCCGCACGTGTATGCTAGAAAAATGTTTTTTTTTAAATAGTGGTATGTCCTGTTATGCTTTTTGTCTGATGCAGATCAGTTATTAGTTTTCCGTGTGTTGAAAATCATCAGTCTGACGTAAAAATGTGTCCAACAGGAGAAATTCTGCAAATTCTCCAGCAAGTGCTATCGTTTTTTAACTAAAGTTTTCGAATATTGGCTAGAACGTTATAAAATGACAGGGCCATAAATCAAACCGTAATAGCGTCCAGTTCGTCAGCAGCGTCGAGTAGAATTTCAAGTGAAGATTATGGAAGAATGAAGGCATTGAAAAACTGAAGTCAATGTTGCCGATCCCATCAGACCGCTTCATAAACTGGTAAAATTCCCATATTAAAGATGAAATAAACCATGTTTGTCCGATACTTTGTCATTTTAGTATAGACTTTTGTTGTTTTTTTTATATTTTGCTACGTCGCTAACGCTTGGGATAAAATATCACAAAAAGAACCTCGACCCCACAAGGTATGGCGACAATGATTTATCTTTTTTTAATTGTCTTTAGTACAAACTCTGTACAAACGTATTGAAGACCTAAATTCAAACTGGATGGTCGCAGTGGAGTCGTAGCAAAGACGTAGTTTGAAAGTAGTAAAGACGTGATGAACGCAGAAGAAACGTAGTGATGACTTGATAGACCTATAAGGAACTTGGTCATACACTTTAAAGACGTATCGCGATCTTAGCACTGACGCAGAGAAATCGTTGTAAAAACTTTAAAGCTATATTTTCATCCCGTTTTCACTACGTTCCAGAAAGTTTTAAGAACGTACTAAGGTCTTGATGGTCTTCGTCCAAGTGTGAGGGGGGTTTAAGTAGCCCGACGAAAGACAAAAATAAGGACAAAAACAACATCGATAGACAACACGGGGTACATCGAAATAGATGTAGGCAAACCTTGCAGTGTAACTTTGGTTGAAAGGGCATAAATAGTCGTATGTACTTATTATAAAATTTTAGTAAAAACAATGAAAATATTGAACAGCCAAATTGAAAAAATAAATGAATTAGTAAACGTGTGAGAAATTCTCACACGGACAATCACGCCATAACTGTAATATTATATGAGCATACATCTCAAGCACGGGGAGACTTTCTATGGACTCCACGCATTACGAGAGACAAACCCTGCAGCAAATAGGAAAAATGAAAGGATATGGAGTGAATGTACATGTGACAAAAACGCACACGATACATAGAGAACTCTAAAGTGCTTAAATTATTGTCAGAAGATATTTTCCCTTTTTCCACAGAGTGGCAAGAATTAGGATCAAAAGCTTGAATGACCCATAAGGATTGATTACAAGTACACATATCCGATAAATCTGAAAAGTAAACAAGTTTGTACCTCCAAAAATAACTCTCCCGAAAAATGAACTTTCTTTTTCAGTCCTTTTTGTTTGAAGCATATGCAATATTTCTGCACTCATGGCAGCGGAAAACTTTTCTTGTTATGAAGTCAAGATTAACACCCAAGCTTACACATTGATGTGTAATGTCTACATTGTAGATATGTCAGACGTGAAAACCTGACAAATGTATACAATATTGTGTCTGAGCATGATGGTGAGTTAGGGAAAGGTAGAGAGCTGGGTTGGGGGGATGGGGTATTGGTAAATCTTAATTTCGACAAACTGAAAGTTTTGTAACTTCATTGACGCAGCAATATTACAAACTTGGTTTAAGTCGGTACTTATGACCAATACACTGTCTCAATGTATGGCGGAATAAGCACGGACCTTGTCTTGTTATACGGCGTTAGTCTTTGGTCGATAGAACGAAACACAATTACAAGGTATGCTGTTCCAGGGCCAATATTCTGAATGTTTGCAAGATATAATCAATTTCAAACCAATATTGCTGGTACTTTCTCATAATGAACCTGTCTTGACAATAATGACTCATTTTCACTACTTCGTCAGTGGTTATTGGTGATGTTTATGTCCTGGTATCATTGTATCATATTGTCAGGTCTCTATCATGGAGCGAGTATAACACTTGAATTCATACGTAATGACTTGAAACTGATTTCCTGTATCAGTCATCCACTGGCTTTTGCTGGTGCCAGTACCAATTCCGGTTATCCCGAGTTCCTATCGTTATTTATGCGTGTCTCTTGTTTTCATTATTGTTTATCACGTGTACTTTGCTTGTAAATTGTGGCATGTGATTGTAGATTCTGGCCATTGTAGGTGTTTACTGTATTCCAATAGATTGTTCAAGCTTTTCAGTACGTAGCCGTAGTTTTCATGCTACGTCAAAATTTTGTACTAACACCTGATATGTTGTTAATTGAATTGAAAAAAAGAAATAGATGACAAAAACACCTGCAATGGCTCGAAGTTAAAGAAATTGTTTTTGTGTTCCACATGTCAGAACAAGTATTTAGTTGAATAAAGAAAATATCAGATCAGCTTTAAACCTCACCATTGTTATTAAAAATGCACGAGTTTTTTACTCATGTGAACAATTTTTAATTATCTTGTACTAAAATTATAATAACAATCTTAAAACCTGAACACTTTTTCAACATATTTTTTAGCATTTACCGGAAGTGACATGTTCAATATGGCGGATGTCTTATACGAAGCAGGAGCTGCGTGCTCTGCAGTTGGAACTGATCTCACCCATGGTTTCAGTTCGATCTGTGCTGCTAATCTGTATCTGCGTCTTCATTTGAACTCATCTGTTCTAAAATCCATGGTAACTTTTGCCATTATTTTGTATTTGTCGCCTGTCGTCAGTCCGTCCGTTAAATTTTCAAGATTTTTCTGCCTTGAAACAGAATTTAAAAAGTTGTATTTGCTGCTGTCTTTTGCAAAACAGTTACAAATGTTGAAAATCTGACATGAAGCAAAAATAAACCTCCTTGCAATATCTACAGGTACCTGCCTTGCAATTTTGACGAAAATCCGAAAATCCGTCTTTGAATTCTGTGTTTTTCCGTATAAATTTCAAAATTCTAATTACTTATATTTTTATTAGAAAAGCTTAAACAGATAGAGGTCAACTTTAAATTGCAAAAAAATATTCAGCTTGTGAAGATATGCTCACCTGAATATTTTGAAGAAAATCCAATTAACCATATCGGAGTTATTGTCCTTAATTTGTCAAAACTTTTATCTTTTTTTAATACTGTGAGACAGAGGTCAAGTTTAAATAACAAAAAAATCCAAAATTGCCACTGTCGGTGAACATAGTGAACAGGACCCTATTGAAAATACTTGAAAATCGTTTCATACCCGATTTCGATATCAAATAGGCATTGGAATATGATGGTAATCAAACACATGTATTATTTGAGTACATCATAAATCCAATATGGCCTCCACTGCAGATCGTAGTCTAGAATTGAACCTTCTGGGAAAATGTTATGAATTGCTAAATTCTTGAAAGGCGTTTCACAACTCGAGTTGAAACTACATATATAACTAGGCATGGCAACATAATTAAACAAATGAATGAGTATAATACTGATCATAAATCCGAGATGGCGACAATCCGAGAGGGCGACAATGTAGATCTTAGTTTAATATTGCATTCTTACTGAAAATGGTATGAAGTGCTTAATCTTGAAAACCTTTTCATATATCAAGTTTTTATTAACAAGACTTAGTAACATGACCGTCATTCATCAACCAAAGTTTATATAATAGTACCATTCACAAATCAAAAATGCCTGCCACTAGGGAACATAGATCAATTCAGATCTTAAAGTTTGGAAGACCATTAACTGATATATGCGTTAAAAGCTGACATAGATATAATTACATCTTCATGAAAAGCTAAACTTTTCTTAGAACATATTTTTTGAATGATCGAGATTCTCCGTCTCTTGCGTAAAAGATGATACAGATATCAATAGGATCTAAATGAAAAGCTTGACTTGTTACAGAGTTTGTATGATCGATATTCCTTTTTGGTTTCAATTTAGATATTGAAAGTCTCAAAGAAAATCGTTTTTTGAGCCAGCAACGAAGTACTGACTGCTGGCCTGGTAAATGCTCTCAGGGACGTACAGTCCACCATCATGTGCGTCGATTCAGTGGCGATAAGATATATAGTAAATTTAATTTCAGATATGTAAGACACTTATGACGCAAAAGTCGAGTAGAATTGAATTGATTTAAGATTGATGTGAAAAAACACATCTAATTCCAATTGTTCATTGCAATATTCTTCCATGACATCAACTTGTGAAAGAGATCGGGAACAAGGTATAAGAACATTATAATAAGCCCTCTCCCTACAATTTACAATATTAACAAATAATAAAAATAACATAGCAGTTCCTATCGTTATCTATGTTTGTCTTTTGTCATTCTATTGTTTTTCTTGTGCAGTTTCCTGGTTGATTGTGACATGTGATTGTAATGTTCGACCATTGTAAGTGTTTCCTGTTATCTTCCCTTCATTAATAGCAGCAATGTTTTTACAATCTACAAATTAATCCGTTTTGTTATCATTAACCCGATAAGAATTATTCGTCAAGTAAAATTTTTACTTTTTACTTTCTTCAAAACCAAATTACATGCTAATATAAACAAATGTAGATGATACTGGATACATTTCCAAAAAAGATTCTTTTAAAGATTGATGTAATAAAATATAGACTTTGTAATGATGTATATAGGAGGTCTATTTTTCGCCTACAGTGTAAATATTACATATCACACTTGCATTGTTATCTAAAATTGTTGTTTGAAAACTTATATATAACCGCGGAGTACTTTAAAGAATAGAAATTTCTTATCCAGACCACTGTCGAATAAATTAATTGATAAACATAGGCAAACAAATACCGGAGCAAAATGAATAAAGAAGAAATTCCAAAGATAAAAAAAATCAGTCATAAACAAAAAATCACGGCAAATCATATCCAGACTAATTGACACAACATAACAAAGCCAAATAAATAAACAAAGATGATCAAGAACACAACAAAATTTAAGCACTATAACCGTTTGAACCTCCTACAAATATGAGATATCATCGGGTGCTCTGAAAGGGTAAGCATGATTTGCTCCACGCGTGGCACCCGTCACATAACCAGTAAAAAGTCCGGTTTTGTAAGTGTTTGTCAGTCCGGCATGAACTCTGGATCTACTCAAATATATCTAATCTCATTTGTGAAACAGAAACATAGTAGCGGTCTGCCAAACCGTAAAACTTCTGTAGTGACAATTCCAACAGTAAGTGAACATACCTTTGATATTTAAGTTTCCCAGACAGTAATAGATTAGTTAGAGTATTACTTCTTGTGAGCATTATTTCTGCTTTACAATCAGAAAGAAATAACGATAGAATGAAATATCTGGAGCAACGAGTTTTGATCTACTCGAAAGGGAGGAGGGGAATGTGTAAGGAAAGGAATGTTTAATTACCTAACTATCCCAGGCCACATTGACATGAATTTCCCAAATCCACGGCAATAGGGACGCACATGCAAGCTGTGTAGACGAAGCCCCTGGAAAACAATTCAGTTTCCAGGCTTTTAGAATGAAATAGCTTTTCGTGCTAGATTCGGTAAATTATCTATAACTATAAAAAACTTACAGTTCTCTGAGATTCTTGAAAAGATCAAATATTCCAGGAGGTAATCTTGATATTCTGTTATAATTGAGCTTTCTGAAAATACAAACATTCAAGGAATCAAATTTGATTTCTGGTGTAATTCCAAATTTTAAATTACAAATAATCCAGGAGTCAACTAACCGAGAATTCTGAAGATAAAAATATCCAGAGAGTCAAACTTGTTATTCTGGTGTAACCGCTGAATATGAAAATACAAAATGGATCAAATATTCCAATAGTCTAACCCGATATTCTGTTAAAAAACTAAGAACAACAATAAAAGCCTGGTTCCATTGATGAATTCTATCGTGTATTTTTTTCTTATGCACATTTACTGCATATCCTTTCATTGCTTATTAGAGTTCTCAAAATACAAATATTACAGTAGTCAAACTTGATATTCTGTTGTTACTAAGAATTCTGAAGCTTAAATATGTATGGAGTCAAATTTGATATTGTTATTACTGGGCATTCTTGAAATACAAATATCTAGAAGGTAGGTCTGAAAATTCAACAAATGTACTTAGATAGATAGATAGATGGGTAGATAGATATATCCTTTCGTAAAATATTAAATTATCAAACAAAGGGATATGGAATAAATGTACATGGGACAAAATCCCTTCAAATACATGGCAAGATGAAACAAACAGAATAACGCTTTGATTGTTGTTCTTCATCTTAAAGTCACCATGAGGCCCTCAAAAAGTGCAAACATTCCTACCTCATAGCAAGTTCAACACGGCCCCAAGCAATGATTTGAGCGGAATTCACTTGTTACGCTTTAACCATGTATCCATTTTGTCAAACACAGTGGCCAGTACTTCGGTCTTGCTCTATCGAAATTTAAGAAAATTTTGTGAAAACCGAAGGGATATCTACCTCTTGCATTAGCTGATTTTAAATTTCTTTTTAGGTCCTATTTTTGATTTGTTCTCTATCAGCCTTCGATTAATGGATTTCTAAATGTTTCGAATTGATCTGCACTGAAGAGACAATATTCGTCGAAATGTGCATATGCAGAATTTACATTCCCAATAACTTCGGTAATTTATAATTACTATATCTGTATAAGAAATGCAGTCTTGCATGTGTTTGTTGTGATGCATAATTAACAATGTACTGACCAGAGAGAAAACGGTCAATATAAAGACTTAAGTATTTAACATATTCCATTATAATATATATAGATTGGACGAAAAAAACTTGATAACCATAATTCAATCGATGTGATATATCTCGATTTCCAGAAGGCCTTCGATACCGCTCCACATAAGCGGTTAATTGAAAAACTTAAAACTTACGGTATACAAGGTAAACTCTTGAACTGGATAACAAATTACTAGACCGGCCGTATGCAAAAGGTAGTCCTAAATGGAAAACATTCAGAATGGATACGAGTCACAAGTGGCATACCACAGGGTAGTGTGCTTGGGCCGATAGTATTCACTATTTATATAAATGACCTAACAGAAGTAGTGGAAAACATTGCAAAACTATTTGCAGATGATACAAAGCTGTATGCATCTGTTAACAATGTTAATGACAGTCGAAAACTGCAACAGGACATCAATAACCTGATGAATTGGTCCAACGACTGGTTACACCGATTTTACAAATCTAAATGTAAACATGTACATCTGGAAAATCTAAGTGAAGTAGAATACACTCTTGGAAATAAAGAAATATGCAAGTCGACATCAGAAAAAGATCTTGGTATTACTATCGATGATAAACTTTATTTCAAAGACCATATTAATACACAAATCAAAAAAGCCATTTAGAAGTAAGGGAGAATCGAACCGTCAATCCAAAACGAACAATCCAAGGACAATGGCAGCATCAGAAACAAAAAGAAAAAAAAAAACAGAGACACAGCATGAGTACGGCACACAATAGAAAAATGAAGACATACACACACAAAGATGAACAACTCGGACCCAATAAAAAACCATGGGTGAGATCAAGTGCACCGGTAGAGTTAGCATCTCCTGCTTCTTATAAGACACCCGCCGTGTTGAACATGTCAAATCCGGTAGTTAGGTCAATTCCGGTAGAGGAAACAACAATTAAGCTTTAGAGGGAAAGATCTGTTGTCATCTGGGAAACAGATATCCCATAGCGGTCCACAAGATGGTGATGTCGACCGTAAAACTTCTGGAGGGATGACTTCAAGTTTTGGGTAACATACCCTTGTTGAAGTAGCCTATTTGTGAGCAACCGGGCTCTATCAAGGAAGTCACTGTATCGAAAACAGGCTCTTGAATAGCGAATGAGCTGAGAAATTGGGAATTATCAACAGAAAGCTTTAGTTACCTAGGCAAGGAAATGTTCCTAAATTTGTACGACCTCATTTAAAATATGGAAGTGTAGTATGGGCGGTCATATACAAAAAAAGAAGCCATAAAAATTGAAAATATTCAGAAGAGAGCTACCAAAATGTTACATAACTTAAAGAACCTGTCATACAGTGAACGGCTAAGATATTTGGGCATACTCTCCCTGCAATACAGAAGACTTAGAGCAGATATGATCCAAGTATTCAAAATAGTAAATAGAATAGATAAAGTATCTAATCAAGATATTTTTCCATTTAGGATTACAGTGACAAGATGTCACAAATACAAAATCTATAAAAAGTATAGTAGAACTAACAAAACGTAAGTACAGCTTTTCCCAAAGAATTGTGGAAACCTGGAATAGCTTACAATAAAATGTAGTAGTATCTAAAACTGTTACGAACCAGAAGTCGGGAGAGAAAATACCATATCAATTAGGGCCAGAGAGGGTAGATAGCCTTTACGAGGTCTCTACAACCAGGTAAACCAGGTAAATAAGAATGATGCGTTCGTTACAAGCTGTACGGAACTGTCCGAATTTTACGGACCTTGCGTTTTGAACCAAAATAAAATACATTCAGTTTTCCCCAAATATAGGGAAAATTTATTATCAATCAGCCAAATAACTGCACTTCTTTCCAAGGTTAGATGAAATTACCTCAGGATCCAAGCGAACAAACATATATAGCACTGCCGTCTGCTCATAAAAGCTTATAAGATAAGTTATGCTATTTGCCATATCATTAATATAACATAAAATAAAAGGGGTCTACCGCAAGTGCCACTGAAAAAAATCAGACTCTGTTCTGTGGTTTTAACTTTTTGTCGTCTGCCAGTCAAATAAGACTCAAACATATGAAAGAAATTATACCCATAATTTGTAACTTTTTGCATAAAATATTGTGATCAACCGTATCAAAAACGTTTTGCAGGTAAAGAAGAATAATGTTATTATAATGAAATATTGATGCATGAGTTTTGATATGATCCAGTGAGTATATCAAAGAGGTGTCGGTAGAATATTTTCATATAAATCCAAACTAAAATAATATGTTAAGCCATTTCGATCCAAATAATTTTCAAATTGATAATTTCCTCCTCTTTCAAGTATTATTAGACATACTACTAAAATACTAACTTAAAGAGACCTATAGTTATCTACGTCAACCCTACTGTTCTGTTTGTACAATGGGCATTCTCTGGCCACCTTCATATCTGGAACTATGCCGCTAGATATTGACAAATTAATTATATATGTAATTGGTTTTGAAGAACATGTGAACCATCTCTAAAGAACCGTGACGGAATACCATCAAGACCAGTACTTTTACTTATATGGAGACTTTTCAATTCTTAATAAAAACCTTTTCCGTTGGAAATGATAATATCAAAGAAATGAGAAAGGGTGTGAATAAAAAACCTATTCCGTTACATGTGTCAATTTCAAAGAAATGGTGTGAATAAAAACTTTTCTATTACTTAAATCTTATTACTTATCACTTGTTTCTTATTTCTGAAATCGTAATGCTTATCACTGAATTCTTATTCTTCAGTTACTTTTGTACATACATTTAAAATGTATTGATGATATCAGATGCCTGTGTCCACTGTTTTTTGTATTCTTATAACGATTTTCTCAGTACGAATTGAATAAATAATCGTCACTCGATTGATTCGATGAATTTTCTTTGAAACAAAACGCAGTAGAAAGTCTCAACGAATAAATGATAGCGAGTAAGGTATAGTGAATGGGGACAATAATACATTAACGTTACAGAGTGGTTAAGAGCCGAAGGCTATGAGACATAACAACGGCAGTAGAATACCGAAGGAACAAAGGAGTGAAATTTACAAAAATCGACGTCCAAAAGCAAATACAAATCAAGTGGAAATCAACTGTAAACTTGTAGAGCGCAATTGTCCTGCCTTGTTACAGGCATTTTAAAAGAAATGGTGGGTTATACTGGTTTTATGGCTGGCTAATTTCCCCTTCCATTGCAGTAGTGTGCGGCAGCGATTGCATTGAAAGGTTGTAGACAGTTCAAAAAAATGATCACCGCAGTATTAAGTAAAGATAGAATCTTGAATCAGAGTTCGGACCGAAATTTCAATTTTTTCCGCAAGGCATTGATATTTATCAAAGAACGTTAATGGTCGTATCAGACGAAATTTTCGGAAGCTTTGATTAATAAGGCGGTCATGGAGATAACTATGTCTAATTGGAAAGTCTGCATAATTTGTGCTAGCTCCTGCGTAACGAATCAGCTGTGAAACATACACACCATGAGCAGAAGCTACAATATTAATGTCAATATTAGGGAAATTGTCGTAAATCGTAGTACTCAGATGACAATTATCACTAATTTCAAGATGTAAGACGAGAAATATGTTAAGAAAATGCTCACTTATGCCCCCCCCCCCCGGGGGACGTTTGTTCATTTCACTTTACTCTTAAATATGCTGAACAAATCAAAGTCCAAAATCGGAATACTAACCATACCAGACTAAGGATGGGGTTTGCTTTCTTGCACTATTCAGATTTTTGCAGATATAAAACTGACCTGTATTTGATCCATTCTCAGTACCAGTTATAAAGATTAAGAATTCTGGGGTTGTTAACGTATAAAAATGTCAATACAGAATTCTGTTTCATAAATAGCCAGTATGGAAAAGAAGTGTAGATTAAAGTAGGGGGTCTTCGTAAAATGATCAAAAAAAAATTATAATGTCTTACAATTTGGTAGACCTTGGATTGTTTTGCCTTGATTCCATAGCAAAATAAATAAAGTGTACCTGAGTTTTTGATGTAAATAAGATTAAAAAGTTGAAATAGTTTTTTGAGCAAAGCAGATTATTAAAAAATTCCGCCCTACGTTGGGTAATTTTGAACCAGTTTAAATTTATTTACTATTTTTTGTTCTTTATTCATATCTAAAAATCATATGTTTTGCAAGGTAAGTCAGTTTCAAAAGGAAATGATTTAAAGCATGAAAGTCAGAAATTTTGTTAATTTTTTTATATTTTAATCTTGATTTAGGATAAAAGGACGGCACATTTCTCATAACAACTCGCATATGGAGTAAATGAAAATGGGACAAAGACTCTTCAAATACTTGATAGAACCGAGCAATGATCAACATTTTTATTCTTTTGGGTTGTTGTAGTAACCAAAGTTCTTCAATAATGAAATTGGCCATATTTTAAAGTAAGTTCAAGAGTATCCCAAGCACCTGTTTGAGCGGAATGCATTGCTATTCGGCGAAAAACTCTACATTTATATTTCTAGAACATGGATGAAGGATTGTCAAATCAGTGAGATGTGGGCACCATAAACACGTGGCCGGAGTACCATTTTGAAATAACAAAAATTATCAAATGACAATATTTGAAAGCATATCTCTCAAGATATAAATACCCCATAACTGAAAAATATAAAGGGTTTACCTGTCTCGCATTGGGAATCCCTTTACGAACTACACACTATAGGGGAGACAAACTCCAGTGTTGAATAACCAATGAAAGGAAACGGAGTAAATACACATTATACAAAGCCATTACAAATACATGAAGACTAATTAATGGAACAACGCTTTTATTGTTGTTCATTATCTTGCCTTCAGAATGGGCTTTGCTCATATCTCATAGTAAGTTAATGACGGCCCTTTTACCAATTTGAGTACCTCTATATCCATATCAATCTTTATGTAGTTGATAACGAAAACATCTGAATATAATTTTCAATCATAACTTTTTGATGTAAGCTATACTGATTTTGATAATTAATCAAATTTGGTTTAATACTCTTAAATCAGTATGTACATTTGTTATTAATGGTAATAAAATTGTCAAAAGAATTGTCGAGAGCCGAAGTCTATTAGACAAAAAGAAAGAAAAAAATAGGAGGAAAACCTAGTTCTTTGGTGAGGCAGATGTAATAATGCTAAAAGACAAAAACGATATTATTAGAAGCTTTGTTAACAGGTACAACGCAATATTTGTCATGTCATGTAATGAATGATGTATAACATGACTTTCATATCAAAACAAATCAAAATAGATTAAAAAAAAACAAATAAACATTTAAATGGAAAAAAGAAATATCTGCTTGATCTAAAAATATCACTTTGTCTGTATTTGTTCATAGTGCCACTGTTATAGGATCAACATTTTTAGAAGGATGTGAAATGTCATTATTTTTCAGGCATTTTCCTTTCCAATTTCTTGTTTACAAAAGGCCGGACTAAGAATCTAGACAATAATATTTATTATATTTTATTTGAACAAAAAGATCCAAAGAAGTGGATTTGACACAACTTATTACAACATTAGAAATGACCTCCCCGTAAGAAAATTATATACAGAAAACAATAATCATAATGACGACAATAACGTCAAGTTATATTCGGTAAGTCAACAGTATGCGAATATAAATATGGTAATAAATGTGATATCAAATAACAAAAACAAAAACACAAAAAAAAAGAAAAAAAAAAGAAAAAAGAAATCACAAAATAATATAAAATGACACTAAAGAAAGCAAAATAATAATCAATATATCAAAAAACAAGAAAGAGAAAGAATAACCAAAAAAAAATCAACGGAATAGAGTCCAGTTGTGAATGCTGCTCATAGTACAACACTACAAACAAAATTGAAACGGTATGTTGCTCTTGTAATTGATTTCAATGTTTTGGGCATACATGTATGTCTGATTAGAAATTTTGCCAAATCTGTCACATTGCAATCTGCTGGCGACAGCAGATTGCAATGTGACAGATTTGGCAAAATTTCTCGATTTATTCAATAATAGAATCTTTCTTCTCACAAAGAGAGCAATAAAAAGTAATGCTTATAATTAGGAATGACCACAGAGACAAGCTTGATAAGGAGTTATATTGACACGAAGAGGATCAGCGTTTAAGGAACTACACATGTTCTTGAATATAGTATGAATGATATTACTCGCACTATCTCATACTCTAAAGTAAAAAAAGTGGATTACTAATTTGCAATTAGGAATTTTTTCTTTAAAAATTGATCATATTAGACATTTTCACAATAAGCCAAAACTGAAACGGAATCCGAGACAGAAACTGAAACCAATTTAACTTGCATACATTTTTCAGTAATTAGAAAATCAATGTATGCCTTTGTGATATAAAACAAACCACATCTTAATTAATCTCGAAGGTCATGAAATTATACTTTTACAAAATTTTTGATGTCTTTCGACGACTAGATGTATGAATGTTATGCATATGCAATAGGCAGGGAAAATGCAAAATAATTTCACATGATAAATGAATAAATAGAAGTCGTAATTTTCCTGCGGTTACTTATTTGGATTGTACCATTTTTCAATAAAACAATGTATAATAGCAAAAGTATCAATAAGAAATAAATACAAAAAAATCCGAAGTTGCAATTTTAAGATTTTTTTTATTGAAATATAATTTTCGAGCTACATTCCATGTTTTAGCCTACTAGATACACGTTTTGTACATTTCTGTTACGGTTTTTGAACACGAACATTGTCTGATAATGAAAATGTAAAATGCATGCAGAAGTAGAGAGAGTTGTCAAGTAAGTGTTTCCTGTTATCTTTGCTTCTTTAATTGTCAAGAACCTAAATCCCTGAAACAAAAACACAAAATTGTCGACGGCAATAATCCTTACTTGTTACAGGTAATAACGGTGAGTTAAACCGACTTTTATGGCGTACCAAACCTCTCCTTCAATTATGGTAGTGCCCGGTAGCAAATGCTATTGAAAAGTCGTAGACAATCAAAGGAAATAATCATTCCAGTATTTAGTTAAAAAAAGAAATTTGAATCACAGTTCGACCCGAAACTTCAAACTTTAATTTATCGCAAGGATCTCTTTAGTGCAGATAAAATCAAAACATTTAAAAGTCCATATAACCAAATAGTCTAAAAGCTGATAGAGTACAAAAACCAATATGATCTTAAAAACCCCGTCACACTGGATTAAGTTCTTACTACGTTCTCATGAAGTCCTCAAAAATCAAATGAACGTGGCAAGAACTTGCTGAACGTAGTAAAGAGGTGATAGAAACTTGATTGATCGTAGTGCAAACTTTATTGAACGCAGTACGAACTTCAAGGACGTGAAAAACGTGGAATAATTTTGAGCATGTTCAAAACAAACGTGAGGAGAACGTTATGGTGACTAAACGTGGTAAAGACAACTACTAAGAACGTATTGAGAACTGCGTGGACGTAGAAAGTACGTAGAATGAACGGGCCAAAAACTTCATGGACTTGGCGCAGACGGGATGAAATGCTCTGCCGTCTATGCTACGTTCTTACTACGTCTTTAAAGTTAGCAATACGACCATTGCACGTTTTAAATACGTTTTCACTACGATTTTATATAACGGTATTTTTCAATCAAGTTTGTATCACGACCTGGTAAAGTTGTTAATGCGTCTTTAAGGTTAGCGAGGACACCTGACCCCCAAAATAATTCCAAATTCAAAATGGCTATTTTTTAAAATGTATTACTCTTTCTTTGGTATAAATATTGGACCACCTTTCCAGCCGTTTTTCTGAGATAGATGGGGTCAAAGTTACCCCCCCCCCCTGAGTAATGGTCCAAATTCCCATTTACCCCCACTTTTGACCATATAAAAAACCAATTGTACATTGTTTTTGTAAAAAGAATGTTTGGATTATAATTCTTTGTTGTTTTAAAGGTATTTCTAAAAATACACCCACTTCTGTCAATTATTTTTGCTAATATTTCCAATTATGTGCACATTGAGGTAAGATTTTCTTTTCACTTTTTGCCCCCTGGAAGGACATAATAGTGAAATTCAAAAAAACTTCTGAATTCAAAATTTTTTACTTAAATATATACTTTTATACAATATCTTCAAAATATAAAAAAAATAAGTATAGCAAACCAGGCTTTTAAGAGAACTACATGCATTCAAAGTTGACAACATTGCCCTCCTCCCCTCAAAAAATTTTGCCGTCACTAGAACAAAAACCGGAAGTGATGTCACTGGCTGTGCTTGTAGCACAAATACCAAACTAAAATAGTCATATGACTGTATACGGTCTTCACTTGACTAGAACAGGAAGTTGTAGGTTACACATGTCAAACCGGAGGTGGATACTTTCTTACCAACTGTTTATCATAAATACAAAAATTTCATCTACAAATTAAAATTTTGTGATATATTGTGTGATAGTTCGACAGGTGACCCCACAGGAGTCCTATAGAGAGATAAAGGAGCGCGCATGCGGGACTGGTCGTAGTTTGTATTTCCAATTGGCCACCGTTTTGACCGGAATGACCTATTATGCTGTATAAAGATATATTTTGGATGGCGTCGACTAAATGAATGAGTTGATATTTCTCATACTTTCTTGTTCCAAACTTCTAGGGAGTGATCATCAGCAGTGGCTTGTTCTATTATGTCTGCGTTAATTGTTCAGAAGGGGTTGTTCTAGGGTGAATTCTCTCTTCCCTCAATTTTCAAGTTTTATTCTATAATTTTTTTCACTTTTCTTACCCCTTTCTGACTTTTTTCACTACTATATCTCTATCTATTTAATTTTTATCAAAGTTATTTTTCTTTTTTGAGCACCTTTACTGTGTTCATTAAGGTCTTTCACCACAAGTGAAAGACCTTATTGTATTTCTTCTGATTATTAAGGTCTCTCACCACATGTGAAAGACCTTATTGTATTTCTTCTGATTATTAAGGTCTTTCCCTTTCCGGGGAAAGACCTTATAGTAATTCTTCTGATTATTATTAAGGTCTTTCCCACTACAGTGGAAAGACCTTATTGTATTTCTTATGATTATTAAGGGCTTTCCCTCCAGGGGAAAGTCCTTATAGTAATTCTTCTGATTATTATTATTATTCTTCTTCTTCCGTAAGGCCTCTGTACGGAAAACTTTTTGACGTATCATTACGAAACTTCGCGTAGTAACTGGAAGTTGGAAATTCTCTTCAAAAACCAGGTCATGGACAAAATCTATTTTTAGTAACGGAGTTCTCTCCCCGAACACGGTTTATCTTGTTATCAGGTAAACTCAGAAACCGTAACCGATATCAAAAATCTGAGGTGGGGAAAATGTTTCATTCATCCTCAGGATGATTTATCATGCAAAAAAATTTTTTGGGGTCGCGACCCCGGTTACGCGTTTTTGACCCCTAAATATGTCAATTTCTTAATATTTAGCAAATATACAAATTCCAGTACATTCATGTAAGTGTGTGTCTTAGTCAGTACTATGTTACAGTAGTTTCGTATGAATCTATTTACAACAAAACAGCTTGCTATCAGTAAATGTCTTTTTACAGCTATAAAATTGACGTTTTCAATTGTCATGAAATTTAATACCATGGAATCCCTTATATGATCAAATCAGAATAGAAAAACCCCCTTGTAAAACTTACGAAACTTCGTCTGTTAAAAAACATCTTTTGAAAACCATCTCCGATATATAGGAGGAACATACCTACATACGAAATATATTTATGGCAAGTTTCCGATAAAATTTATAAAACATTACCTTTTAAATGTTAAATTTAACAAATATACATCAATATTTGACATCAAAATGCAATATCTCATGTATAGAGCTGTAGGTGTTTATATTTTTATCATAAAACGACAGGATTATGCAGGCCTATATTTAGTGTGACCCCTTACGAAACGCAGAAAAAATGGCAGCTCCATGTCGTTGAGCATTTTGTTTTACCGATTTTGGTGAATAGCTAACCTGTATTATTGTGTCCTGCATAATTTTCTCAAATGCTCGTTCTGTTTACAGTACTTGGAGGGTAAAACATAACCATTTTATGGTGTATGGTGTATGGTGTAATGGTGTATGGTTCAATGGTGCATGGTGTATGGTTCAATGGTTCATGGTGTATGGTGTAATGGTGTATGGTGTTGCAACGTGAACCATACACCATACACTATGAACCATACACCATACACTATGAACCATACACCATGCACCATAAACCATACTCTGTACTCGGTAACTCTGGACCATACACCAGACACACGATCGAGCGACACGATGTGAACGAGAGACAATGAACTGCATGGCGCCTCGGGACTGGCGCAATCGAAGTAAATTTATATGTTAACCTTATAAAGCAATGATAAAGAAAATTAATCGTGGTTTTTATGCGCCAGCAGGTGGCTATTTTCTACAACCATGAAATGATAATTATTAGCCAAAAGAAACGCAAAAAACATCTAGTGACAAAAAGCGCATATCTTTTTATTTTTCAACTAAAACCGAAGATGTGAATATAAAACCGCAAAAACATATCTTTTTAATTTGTATTTTAACGTATTTTTTTAATTTTCCGCCGAACGCCGATGGACAATCAAATTATGTTCGCGAAGATCGCGCTGGTTCATGACACATATTTTTCAATAAATTTTGCCATAAACTTGACAAAAGTAATATTTTTTTTCAACAATTTCACAATCCCGAAAACTTGCGAGAAAATATTATGATATGTCGTATTGATGTCCAAATACTCACATTGCGCAAAATGATATTTTACCATTGGTATAATGTTCCCTAAAATATTGGACCACCTTTCCAGCCGTTTTTCTGAGA
>MJUU01027087.1:0-12760 GCA_002080025.1 Modiolus philippinarum | reverse complement strand
TGGACAAAAGAAATATTTGTAATTGAAAAAGTTTTAAATACAAATCCTATTACTTATAAAATAAAAGATTTAAAAGGTGAAGAAATAATAGGTTCTTTTTATGAACAAGAATTACAGGTGACTAAATTTTAGATTCGCCGAACTTCCGGAATTTTTTTTTTGGAGAGGGGGGTCAAAAATTTTTTTTCTCACTTTTTCTGTGTAACTATTTTCTCCTTCAGGATGTTTTTTTTAAACACAATAGTAATATGTTATATTGATGCTTCCCACCACCTACTATTTTTGAGGTACGAAAAAATAGTAGGTGGGGGGGAGCATCAATATAACATATTACTGCCCGAAAATCAAACCTACCCCCTACCTAAACTGGGCTCCTGTTGTGTTACACTAACAACAGGTGACGGCTAAAAATCCCGAGGTAAAGATTCTTACCCCGTGATTTTACGAGACGTTGCTTAAGACTAATCAACAACGATCGTCATGTGAATATTTTCCCGGAAAAAATGAAAACAATCAACACTTTCGACCAATGAAACACGACGTAACAATGGCCGTCACCCGTTCCTTAGCATTGTGGAACGGCGGACCAGTTTACCCCGTACCCGACTCTTTATTTTTCTTATGCGCGGTTGCATTGCGCAGCGCAACAGTGTCTATCTACCTTAAAAGAAGTTGTAAAACTTGTTTTCAATCCTATAGTTCATATTTGACAATAAAATATCTCTCTTTATTACATACTTAGTAGAAATAAAAGCGTTTTTGCATAATCAATATGACCGGAAGTAAACTGTCCATATTTTCACACCCCAGGAAAATAATAGGTTATTTTATGCTCCTCGTGCATTTCAGACAAAATAAACGACTTCCGGTCCATATTGGCCTGGGCAAATAAACGACTTCCGGTCCATATCGGCCTGGCATTTCTAAACGTCGGAAGTATGTAATAAAAAGTTTAATACATGTGCATTTCCATATTGACCTGATTATCACCCCTCGACCCATATTGACCCTCGACTTCGTCTCGGGCCAATATGGGTGTCTCGGGATGATAAACAGGCCAATATGGAAATGCCCATGTATTAATCTGTATTTATCAAATGGTGATATTTATAATTTTCAGCTTATCATAAAAATCTATCTGATATTTCTTACATATGAAAACTAACCAATAAGCATGTTATCACAGTTCCATATATTATATTGTTTGTAAATATTGCTAAAAAATAATGAATTGAATTTGGCCTGATTTTCAAAGCCTGACAACAGGAAAAGTTGATTGGTGACATTTCATTTTTATTTTATTATTTGAACAAATGGGCTAAGAACTTAAAAATACCTTAAAATAAAAAAAAAAAAATCTGCCTGATATTTTTATTAGTCTCGAACTACCTTAAGTTTACAATAACTTTTGTTTCTAGTAATTTATTTGATTTTAAGATCAACAAGAACATCAAGAAAATCATTGTTCTAGCTTTATATATCTGATATATTTTCTTATTAGCTGGACAAACCAGTGTTCAAGACTTACAGAATGCCGAAACTCAGACACATATTAAAGATGTTATCTATAATCATCATACCTTGGTGCATAGGAATTATAGTGTACATCAGAAGCCATGAAAACGGAACCATTCAGATTGAAAAATGTAACGTGGCACGTACTGTAACTGAAACGCCAAACTTTGTGAAATTGTTACATGAAATGACCACAACTAGTGCAACGGCCACAACTGACAATACATCATTGCTACCATACCGACAGACAGCTGATTCAAATGTGTTCATGTTTTCAGTCATATTGGTTGATACAATACCACCATCTACGAACCATTCTTTTTTCAAAAATAATAATAACACGGAAAATATGACCAGTAAATTTTTGATAAATGGTTGGATTTACGAACATGTAAATGAATCAACATGCTGTTTTTATCTATACAATGGGAAAATATCAGTTGTGAAATCTGGAGCTCCTGTTACAAAGGATTTTGTAAGTTTTCTATCTCTGCGCAGCACTCAGTTTACTTGTAAACCAAATGACAATATATATAATATAAAAGGAGTGTCCATAGCAACAAAGGAGAGTTCATGTTCTACAAATGAACTATATTACACTGAACCCATTCCACAAATTGCTGCGGATGCATCCTCTCTTGCTGTATGTAGTAAATTTGCCTACAGATCTGCCAGCGCTGAAGTGCTCCTAGAATGGTTTGAAGTACAGCGTTTATTGGGAATCAAGAAAATACTTGTGTATACATATAAACTAAATGTCAAAGCTATGAAAGTCCTTAATTATTATGAAACTATTGGCCTGGCGATTCTAATTAGGGATTTTGATTTTCCTGCAAAAGGTAATTATTGATATGCAGTGTGTATGTGTGATTTTTGTTTTATTGGGCAATTATAGCACATGTGACGGTATACTTTATTTGATCTAAATAATAATACAACGAAGGGATGTAATAATAATTTCAGGTCTTTTCACATTTCATATCATGTATTTTTGTAGTGTTCTAGTTTATTTTTTTTTATTCATTTTGCCTTTGTAAGGTTGTCTCAACTTATATTAAATATGAATTTTCGTTGTTTGAAACCTTGATTTTAGCTCACATTTGTCGTCGATATTCGTTTGCCGATGTATTCGAAAACTGACGTCTTTTCAGAGAGAGTTGAATTAAGCTAAACAGAAAAAAATAATTTAAGGAGGTAGACCTAGATAAAGGGACATAACATTTGATAATCACATGTATGTTTGCTTTTAATATTTTTATAAATATATTCTAACCTTGTAAGTAACAAAGATGATTTAATTTTTTTTCACATATTCAATGCTTAAAGAGAATCGATGAAACTGACTGTTTCAAACGTGAAACTGATAAAAAGAGTTATCTCCCTTAACCAAGGTCTACTAACTTCACAGAAATCAGCTTAAAGGACAGAAATTTGTAGAATTTCTTAACTTTTGATGCTAATATGAGGAAGGTGCAACCTTAAGCGAGCGAATAGTAAATAAGAGGCTCTCAAATGACTGTATCGCTCACATACTATGACCGATATGGTCAGTAGCTTCAGTGATCATATGGGCATATATTCCCTACCAGTATCCGATGAAAAACTTCTTTCCCCGCTGGTGGACGTCTTGGATTTGCTGTCCTGGTGGGCACAATATCCCAAAGTTTGTTGTGATCAAGTTTGATCAGTGGTTTCAGGGACCAAAGTTTGAATGAATTTGATTGGCCTAGGGATAAATGTTAATTTGTTTGTTCTCGCTGGTGGCCATCTTCGATTTGGTGCAGACCTATGCAATGGACACAATTTTTAAAGGGTACCATTGTGACAGAGTTTCATTCCAATCGACCCAGTGGTTTCAGCGAGGAAGATTTTTGACATGTTTGAATGACAAGTTTACGATAGACGGACGAATGAACAGTGACGTCAAATCACCCTGGCTAAAGCTGAGACCAAAGACCCATGAATTCAATATCTGAAAAGGGGAGAGAAGGGAAATTTGACGTCTCAGGGATGTGGTCAAATTACTTGACTTTTATCTTTTATGCAGCATTAGCTGAACGAAACCTAAGCTTTATAGTATTTTTGTCGATTTTTTTTAGTTCATACCATGGATATGCACATAAAAAAAATGCACAATATATTTCATTTATGTCTCAGTGTACATAGTGTTTGTACATTTTATTTTATGTTTTTATAAACGTATCTTGTAATTCTGTTCGGATAATGTTAGAATTGCTCTAATTTTAATTTTGTTTTACATGCAACTTGAATAAAACATTGAACTAAGGGGATAACCGTTTGATTCTCAGAGGGGGTCTTGACATTTTTTTTATTTTGTAAATAGATTCAGTCCCGAATAAATGTAAAAATAAATATCAATGATAATGTGTTGGTAAGGTGAGCTGCAAAGGTAGAATATATGATTCCGAATGCCAACAGTGATGAAAATCATCTTTTTAAACCTGTTAACATCGGAAAATCCAGCAAGGTCTTCGGCTGGATTTGAACCCTTGCTTGTTGTCATCTAAGGCAACACCGCCTGCACTATGTCCAGCGCCCTAGACCACTCGGCCACCTAGGCTATATATAAATATAGCTTTCGGTAACCGGGTCATTCCCCTTCGTAGGAAATCTAGAGTTGTAACATAGTACACGATGAACATTGAGTGGGTAGTAAATAGAAGAAGGATAAGGTTGCAACAGGTAAGATATATATATATACATTAGGTATATAGATAATAGTGTTGCACACAGCTCTGTATAATATGAATGATAATGTGTTGGTAAGGTGAGCTGCAAAGGTAGAATATATGATTCCGAATGAAAATCAACAGTGATGAAAATCATCTTTTTAAACCTGTTAAAATCGGAAAATCCAGCAAGGTCTTCGGCTGGATTTGAACCCCTGCTTGTTGTCATCTAAGGCAACACCGCCTGCACTATGTCCAGCGCCCTAGACCACTCGGCCACTTAGGCTATATATAAATATAGCTTTCGGTAACCGGGTCATTCCTCTCGTAGGAAATCTAGAGTTGTAACATAGTACACGATGAACATTGGGTGGGTAGTAAATAGATAGAAGAAGGATAAGGTTGCACAGGTAAGATACATTAGGTATATTGATAATAGTGTTGCACACAGCTCTGTATAATATGAATGATAATGTGTTGGTAAGGTGAGCTGCAAAGGTAGAATATATGATTCCAAATGCCAACAGTGATGAAAATCATCTTTTTAAACCTGTTAACATCGGAAAATCCAGCAAGGTCTTCGGCTGGATTTGAACCCCTGCTTGTTGTCATCTAAGGCAACACCGCCTGCACTATGTCCAGCGCCCTAGACCACTCGGCCACCTAGGCTATATATAAATATAGCTTTCGGTAACCGGGTCATTCCTCATAGTACACGATGAACATTGGGTGGGTAGTAAATAGATAGAAGAAGGAAAAATAAATATCATTGTCTACACCTTCTTGAAAATTAATCAGATTCTACAAAAAGTATGGTAAAAAGAAAATATTTATTCCCTTTTAGTGTTTCAAAAAAAATCTTACTCTCAAATATCCCGGCTTCGACAAACAGATTGCCAGACCCCCGTGTTCTACAATATCTCATTTAGCTTTTTTGGCCAGGTGAACTAAAACAAGAGAACGGAAGAAGAAAACAATAACACGAAGGGTTAATTTCTGACATGTGCAACCTGAACTTGAAGTTCTTAAAATTCTTTTAAAAAAATGTGTTACGTGGATAAATTACAAAGCAGTTGAAATATTTGTTTTCACATCACTTGGAAAGAAATTGAATTCATGGTATAAAATAACGCGGTTTGTTTTTATGGCAACGGTGATGTGTGAGATTTGACAAGTCTGCTCAAGTCCCCCAAATACACTCATCCATTCAGAGAAAACATATTCAAATTTACATTCAATTTTCTTCATAATTCACGATCTCAGCATTATATATCACTACTTTAGGCCTTTATATATGTGCTACCTCAGAATACATTGCAATCTCAACAGTGCTTCAGCTCTTTTATTTTATGTAGTTATCGGTCCTTGAAGTTTAGTCGAACATTTACGGTGTAGCAGACGCTAAGTGCTAGGGTCCTTCTTGATCATGCTTGAGGGGGTGAATATCGTTCACCTCTGGTCGAAGACCCTCGGGCGACATCAATTTTTTTTAAGATGTAGACAGGAATAAAAGCCCCCGTCCTTGATAAACTGGAGTTTTCTGTGTACCGTGTGCGTTTTCGTCACATGTACACTCACTCCATATCCTTTCAGTTTTCCTTTTCATTTAACAAGAAGACAAGACAAGAATCTTCATTCTCATAAACCAAATAATGCAGTGGTATAGAGAAATGCACAGTGCTCATGCATGCACGTACATACCAAATACATTTTATGTACACTTTATACAAATGAATCCAAGGAATAAAAGCCTAGAGAGCAACTGCTGTGTTAATAATAACTATAAATCTGCACAGTTTTTTCCAACTTTATTTTATCGGAGGTGCACATAACCTTACTGAAATTTAATATATTTGGTCTACTTCTTACATTTTCACTTATAAGTCGTTTTCTGTTTTCACAAAACTGTCGACATTCCATAATATAGTGAAACTCATCTCCAATACATCCATCAATGCAATTTGCACACATTCTATTTTCCCTGTCTATATTGTTCCAACGCCTAGTTTCTATCGGCAGTTTATGATTTGAAGTTCGAAATTTACATAGTGTAAAAATGTCTTTAACTTCTGAAATATTCAAATACTTTTCAAATTCAAAGTTATTCTTAAATAATCTATAGTTTAGAGCCTTCGGGGAATTTTGTACTAATGAATGCCATTCCTGCACAAACTGCTCACAAAGTATGTTCCTCATGACAGTAATGAGCCAGTCCGAGTTTTGAAAAGTCTGTTGTAACCAAATATATGAATACCCAGTCTCGTCAAAAATTTGTTTAACATGTTTTATCCCGTAATTATCAAAATTTTCGTCGAGAAAAAGTTTGTACATAAGCTTATATGAAATATATGGGAGTTTGCTATCTTTTCCAGACAGCAGTCGTGTCCAGTATGATAACATTCGTGATATCAATTTCTAAAGGAAAAAGACCTAATTCAACATAAATCATGTAACGACTGACAATTTTCACAATCATTTAAGCATTACGGTGTTTTAAGGAGTAATGCCAATTTATTTGAAAGTTTTCGGTCAAATTTACACGTCAATATCACATTGTAACGTTACACCGATTATGGAAGCATTAAAATTGAGGATAATTAATAATTTCAAGGTAAGACATTTTGACAGTTATAGTAATTTCACCTTCAGTGAGTTCACTGAAAGTGTTTCATTGACATATTTTTTCATAAATGATTGCATGCAAGCATGTTACAGAATATTTTACGAAAGGATATGGAGTAAATGAGACCATAACACATATGCTAAAATGCAACTGCAATAATTTTAATGAGCTGTATGGCCATTTCGGAAATTAATTCCACATCAGCAGCAATAGAACCCAAACAAAGGAAATCCATAATTTCAAAAACTGTTTAAAATGCATAAAACCAAACAAATCCGAATAATCAGTAATATCAAATATAGCTAAGGACAAAACTACGATGGGGGAGTTAATCCTTCGGTTTCAGAATTTACATAAATTTAGATAATTTTTTTTTTTTTTTTTTTATTGAAAATTGCAGACAAAGAACCCATTTGGGTTATGGCAATACAAACATATATCAAATAAACAAAAAAAAAACATAATGTAATAAAACAAATATAGTGAAGATATATAGAATGCATTTGTTGGCTAAGTTAGCGACTTAAAGCCATCTTTACGTTGTCATGGGGCGCCGCATGGGACTGTTGTAGTTTTGTACTCGAAATTCGATTTTGTACGAACAAAAGTGAGTTTTGTTCAACAAAAATGAGTTCAGAGTAACAAAATTTATAACATACAACAAATTTAAATTTTGTAATACAAAATTATCTTTCAGTGGACAAAAGTTACTTTTTTCATGACAAAATTCATTTTTGTATCACAGATTTTACTTTAGTTACCTGATTTGAAAATTGGGTAACAAAAGTTAATTTCGTATGCAAATTAGTTTAGTTTGGATTACGTGAACTAATTTGCATACAAAACTGAGAAACATTATGACAAAATTAGATTTTTTCACAAAATTCAATTTTGTGTTTACAAAATTGAATTCTGTCATAACAAAATCACTTTTGTCATGCAAAACTATGGTTTCAGTGCACAAAATTCATTTTGTAGACAAATGTCACTTTTGTCAACAAAACTCTCTTTTGTCATGACAGAATTCATTTTTGTATGCAAATGATTGACCTACACTTGTTAGCTGTCCGCCGATTGGTTGAAATACTTGCAATTTGCTCATTATTTGGTAAAGGTTAATATGGGATTGGAATCGTCAAATAAATCCAAATTAAGAAAAAATGAAACGTCGTTTAGTAATAAACTCTACGGAGGTATATGCTCTTATATTTTCCATAGATTGTGTCAAAACTTCAATCCCAATTCTTTGTTTGGTAATCGATTTCAAAACCTCCCTCCCCTTTTGATAATAAATGAAATATTAAGATATTTTAGAGCATGCGTCTCTGGCACTAGCATGAGATACTTGCAAAATTTCAGATTTTTTAACCATTCATTTTTTTAATTCATGTTTGAATAGGGTACAATCCAAAATTTTCATGAGACAAAATGCTCGCAGGAGGGGTATCTTGATGAAATTTTATTTTGTTACTATATGACTAGAGATGTAATAATATTAACCATGTCATTATTTAAAACATATCCAAATTTTAAGAAAATTTGAAGGACATTAATAAAGATATGGCCAGTGATACTAATACTAGTCTTTATCCCCCTTTTCTGGACAACTCGGAAAATCCTTCATGTCAAGTATTTTCACCAGGTAAATATTTTTTTCTAAATAAGTACAATATCCTCATCTATATGTATTTTCAACATTATTTAGGGAAATCCATAAACAAATGAAATGATAGATCTATGAACCTTAGAAAGCTCAGTTACAGGTCAATTTATAGGTCATTCGGTCTGACTGTAAGAGTTATCTTTCGTAGGTGTTCTGTACCCCCTTAAGATATAATTATGAAATTTTGATATGTTATTTGTGGTAATGTACTTAATACATATTCCAAATTTCATGAAAAAAGGTTGAATAATAATGACATAAATGCAAAGTTCGATTGTTTCACCCCCTCAAATGTCAACACAGGTAAAAGTGGCCGGATGTTCGGAATTATGTATTTCATGGGGTAGGGGGTTGGTACCCTTAGACAGTAGTGAATATTTTTATCCCGATAGCATCACCCACACGAATGTCCTTGCTGCGAGACCCACGGTTATACTATATCCAATGAAAGACCTTCTTACAAAATCGTGATGGATGAGAGAATTGGAATGTGTAAACTAATTTGCATAGAAAATTGACTTTTGTGACACAAAATTGAATTTTGTCTTGAATTTTACTTCTGTCCAACAAAACTCGACTTTTGGCTACACAAAATCACAGGATGGTAATTTAATCAATATTGCCGCGTACAAATTCAATTTTGTCTCACAAAATTGACTCTTGTTATTTAATTACAGTCCGAAAAGTCATTGTGTGAAATTATCTCCCTTCTAAACATGCTAATGAGGTGGGCGTCTACTTCATCAGCCATATTTTAGGAACACGCCGTCTGTTGATGGTCCATAGTAACGGCTAGATATTAAGCTTGTTCGGGTATATAAATCACAAAGGAACGATGCATTAGTAAAACAAAAACATTTACAAAATAAAAGTTAACAATTGGTCTGCTATTGCACGTTAAATTGTTTATAGTTGATGTCAAATGTCTTCACTGCAACCACACAAAAATTAACCTGGCGACAATAAAATATTATTAAAAGGCAAAAAATTACCGGGGGCGGACACAATTTCTGTATTAAAAGATAGCCAAAGGATTAATCTTGAAGGGGAAATATGAAATAATTGATTTCAAAGATGTATATTTTCAAGATCCAAAATGATATCCCGTAACCAAGGAATAAGTGAGGGTGGTATTTTCCATTGTGTTCATTATTTGGCGGTAAATGTTATTTATAAACACTGCCGAGGCACTCACAGGGATCAATGTACCCCTTTATGGTAAAATTATACGAAATTAACGGGAATGTTTGTAGATTTCTGTATCTAAATATTTATTTGGAACCGTAGTAGAATGTTTACTTTTCCATTTAATACATTAAAACAAACTATAGATAAAAATCAAATTACGATTAACTGAATGGGCCTCTGACTCGTAAGTTGTAATCATGGGTGTAGGTAAACTCGATTTCATTTCTAAAAATAGAGCCAGTATGTAGCAGAATACACTAACTTTGGGGTTTTATTCTGGGTAATTGCGTGGAAGGGCGGAAATGAAAATTTGCACACGTATTCATCAATTCTGTATTAATCGGTATGCCAATTTTGGAGAAAATCCAAAGATGTATATTTCATTCATCCAGAATTATAGTCACCCAATTCAGTCCACTTAAACCGCAATTTACGCACTAATTACAAACTTAACAATCAAACGGCGAACATTTACATTATTTGTATACCTTAATGAAATACATGATTTAAAAAATCATTCAATTATCCTGTTAGAAACAACTTTTTGGAATTTGTAACTACGGAAAACAATCTGAGTAGACCTTTTTTGTTTCGTTTAATGAAGAGTTCCATTTCTTTTGTTAAAAACTAATCACTTATCGGCCTGATTAACATATCGGGTAACTAAAGTCAATTTTGTATGCAAATCAGTTTATATTTGCATACCTATTTGACAAAATTCAATTTTGTCATGACAAAAATGAGTTTTGTCTACAAAAACAAATTTTGTCATTACAAAATTGAAGTTCTCATAAAACAAGTCTGTATAACATAGTTTTGTACGACAAAAATGATTTGTTACGACAGAATTAAATTTTGTGAACAAAAATTGATTTTGATTACAAAATCACAACTGTCCCATTCGGCGCCCAGTAGTCATGATATCTGCGTTCGCCTTGCATGTTATGATGTTTCTTATGTAGTTGGCTTTATTTAGAACAAAAATAAAGTGAAACGTGACACTTGAAATAAACATACCGATCGATTGACTAAAATTTTACATTTTTTAAATGTTCAGGACGAACGCAAATCATAATAACACTGTGGTGCATATCTACAGCGGTTTTAGTATAATAAAATATAATAAAACACACGTTCTAGTAGCTCACTATTGTTTTTTTTTAACATTTTACAGAATATAACCGCTATATTGATAGCATTTCAGACTCCTGTGCATAAAACGCGACAGAGTATTACGGCTCCGTAGCAACAGATAGACTAGAGTTCTCGGCTACGACAAATAGCAATATCTTGCACAAAAATGCAATTAAAAATACATATGCATTTATCCTTTTTAAAGCGTACAGTAGTAAATATAAAAATTTATGTTGCGAAACAGCTTAATGTCATATAAATCAGACAAAATAATATATATTAACATCGGCTAAAGAGCTAACATCGTGAGTTAGGCTGCAAGTAGAAATCTATTATACGGTAAGGCGAAGCCGCACCGTATAATAGATTTCTACTTGTAGCCTAACTCACAATGTTAGCTCTTTAGCCGATGATAATTTTTTTTGTCTTCTGTGTATAATTTCCACAAGTATTTTGTTCTATTAAAAATTATATCACAATATCATGTGTAACACGTAAAAGGCCCAAATTTTCGGAGTTAACTCCTTTTGCGAGGGTGAAAAAAGATGAACAGGACATCATCGTGGACCAGAGACACGTCTCACTTCTGTTGTCTCCAACTAAAACCAGTGGCGGATCCAGACTTTCTGCTAAGGGGGGGCCCGACCAATATTTTTTTTCAAAAGGGGGGCCCGGAACCCAATTTTTTTAAAAACCCCTAGGAATTTTAAATATTTTCCGATCTAAAGGGGGGGCGGGCCCACCCGCCCCCCCCTAAATCCGCCACTGAAAACCCTGTAATAAGAACATCAAAGACATGCCCTAAATAGAAAAAAATAGTTTCATTTCATATTTTTATTTTGTTGTTCTCCATGCACGACAGCTATACAAACCTTCTTATTCTGTCTAGTTTAGTAGTAAATATATACCATAACTCTGACGAATTTTTGCGATGAAAAATTGAAAATTCACACTCTGTTCAATAGTCACGAAGGTACGATAGTCACCATATTGAAAGAATAGTCATGCGAGAGTTCGATGGTGACGATGTTTGACGAAAGATATGAAATCTATTTATAGCTATTTCAAAAATCCCATTTTACTATGTTTCTACCACAGAGAGCGAGCTTCGCTCGCTTATGACTTCATATGGCAAAATCTTACCGTTTTGCTCATTTGCATATATCGCCATTTTTAGACAAAATGGCGTCAAAATATCATATACATTGTGAATAGAAATGAAACATTTTGATGAAGGACCCGGACATTTTATACAAATGCCAGTTTTACATGAATAAAATGTACAGTTTACCTTTCCCTCCTTCACCACACATTCAAATGAATGAAATATCTTAAAAATTCAAGGTTCCTAGAAGGAAATAATATTTGAAGCGAATTGCGTAGTATTGTCTTTGTCAAGATATTGCAAGATGTCGATTTTCTGTGATTTGAAATTGAAATTGTCAAGTAATCTCAAGATGTAAACAACTTGTCATGAAAGAATATGCAAGTGTTTAACAATAATAATTCAGTGATATACCTACTTACATAAACAGAAATGAAATAAAGGTTCCCACGGATGTTAAAAAATGCATGTTTTTGATGAGGACCTTATGAAACTGTCCCAATTTTGTCAACATTTACACAGATTTCACATTTATTTCATGAAATTCGCGCCGGAAACTTTATTTGTGCAGGTGTGGTATTGGTAGGTACTGTGAAAGTACTTTTGTTCGTGGGGTACCAATTTTCGTGGATTTCGTGGTTCGTCAAAACCACGAAATTAAGTTCCCAACGAAATGCATTTTTCCCAAGGGTTTTAATGCAGAAAATTTGAAATCACGAATTTTAGTACCCACGATATAGTGATTTTTATGAAAACCACGAAAATTGATGTCCACGAATAAAAGTACTTTCACAGTATTTAGCTAGACCATAACCCAGGTTTTCCCGTGATTCCACGACAGC
>MJUU01027085.1:0-14305 GCA_002080025.1 Modiolus philippinarum | reverse complement strand
AAACCAGGTGAGCGATACAGGCTCCTGGGAGCCTCTGGTTTTACTTCAAATTACTTAGGTTTGTTTGGTCTAGAAATTCTTAATTACTCATTGATTATACATGTACATTATTGCAGTGAATGACTTACTAAAGCCAGGAGATTTAGATCCAATATTACGACACTTACCAGCTTCAGAAAGGCCTAAAACAATGATCAACACACGGTATTCTACTTTTCAGGTAAGTCTTTCTACCTTACAATATAGATATGCTCGTAGCTGTCAAATATTTGGACATGCTCTAGAAAGAAGAAAGTAGTAGAAATCTATTCTTAGCAGGAATTGTTGAATGTTTACACATTTTTGTAATGTTCATACATGTATTCCAAGAGCAAAAACTCCATAGAATTACAAATCAAGACTTGTATAGAGTCTGTAAGTCTAGTCACATGACCAACGTAAATGAATGAGAAAAGTGTTTCCCGGGTACTATTACTTATGTAGTACTATAGGGAAATGGTGGGGTTTTCAGTTTTCAGATCAAATTAACAATAGAATTCATTTTCTATGAACAAATATATTTTAAATTAATGAATTATGACCTTAATTACCTTAACTTTGGTAGAAATTAAATAGAAATAGCGATTTTCTTGAAGCTGCATAGTCTCTATCAACCAGGCTCTTCCAGCTATGGTAGATATCCCAATGTAAAGCGTCTTATCAATCCCGACTTTGTGACGTTGACAAAAATATCCCGGAAGTTAAATCGGTTGACTGATAAAATGTGTGTTCTGCATAGTGACGTCATAAATTTCCGGATTAATAAAGTGAAAGTAGAATGAGACTTACAGACCCTATTAAAAATAAACTAATAGTTTGTTACAACAAACCTCTCACACATGTGCAAACCATGCACAGTTGCACACATGGAATTTCTATATCGTAAATAGTTAAGTTTGTCCAGGTACTACCAAAATTCAATCCTTTAGGACAACAAAGTTTTCATATACATACATGTATATTTCATCAAAGTCTGTAATATATTTTAAGTGTAAGAGTGCTCAAAATGCATACATAAATTCAACAGATTTTAGTTATAAAGGGACAATTAGTGCTCCTTAAAATTATAGGTTGTCACTAATTTTCAAACTTAAGAGGTAGTTAACTGTATTAGTTTCATCCAATCCAGAACTGACTGAATATGAATTTTCTTACAAGAAAGGTAGATGCACACATGCAGGAACTTCCACAGAGATGAAACCTTTATCCACTAATTTCATTAATTTCATTAATTTGCATTTCATTACATGTAAACTATACAATTCAGCTATCTTGCCCTCTGCTGTCACTTGGTAATACTCCTCTGCTAGTCATTTATCCCTGCTACGTATGAATTTTACCACGTAATAAACATTTAATGTTCATAAAGTCACTTCTTTCTTGTCAAATTGACAGAAAAGTTTGAAGAATAGCTTTAAAATCAGGTAAATGGTGTTGGTAAAACTGTTTGAATATAGTAAAGGAAAAGAATGGCCAGAATGAAACATAGTCTCAGGATGTCTGTTGTTGTTTATTACAGTGAAACTTATCTAAACTCAACATTCATTAAAAGGAATGCCTTTATACATGTATTTCAGACACAAAAAAATACATATTCAGAACAATGGTAAACCAAACACATCCTCAATCTCAAAAGGTTTGGTAAAGACAGGTTTTGCCTTAAAACAATTATTGCAAGCATTTTCTTTCTTTGTGTAGTATTTCATAACATTACTCTGCCAAAACTTGTAGATTTTATGAAAATATTTTAGGTAACTCCAGCTGATCTAGTCACACAGGTGGTGCTCATAGCAGAATCTTCTAGACTTCAGCAGTTGTTAGCAACGTATGGCATACAGACACAAACTCCCCACCAGGTGGAGCCTATACAGATCTGGTCTCCTAAAGAACTATCAAGAGCTTATGAATTCTTAGGTGTAAATAAAAAGTTAAAACTAACAGGAAGGCCTAAGAGACCATTTGGTGTGCTGAGCACATCTAAGGTAAAATTTATAAGTGTTAAATCTTTTGGGGAAATTTTATTTATGTGCTCAACATGTGTTTTTCTCTTGACTTTTCCATCCTGTGAAGTCTTGTGTTCAGGTACCTAAGTGTTAAAGAAATTTACCTTACTATAGGGTAAAAGTCCAGTAGATTTTATCTGGTATTACCAATATTCTAGACTTGTTCTACCTTAAGAATGTTCAATGCTCAATTTGGAAATAAATAGGATTTTAGATAAACGTCATTTTTAGCTCACCTGACCCAAAGGGTCAGTGTGAGCTATTGCTACACTTGGCGTCCGTCGTCCGCCCATTAAACTTTTCACATTTTCATCTTCTCCTCTGAAACTACTGAAGCAAATTCAACCAATTTTTACAGGAATGATGTATGGAAGGTCCTTTACAAAGATTGCTCATTTCGTTCCGATCCGACAAAAAATATGGCTGCCAGCGCAGAACTTAGGATTAACATTGGACCCTATGGGAAAAATCACATTTTCATCTTCTGCTCTGAAACAACTGAAGCAAATTCAACCAAACTTTACAGGAATGATGTACTAAAGGTCCTTAACAATGATTGGTCATTTCGTTCCGATCCGACAAAAAACATGGCTGCCAGCACAGAACATAGTTTAACATTGGCCCTATGGGAAAATCACATTTTCATCTTCTGCTCTGAAACAGCTGAAGCAAATTGAACCAAACTTTAGAGAATGATGTATGGAAGGTCTTTTACAAAGATTGCTCATTTTGTTCCGATCCGACAAAAAACATTGCCGCCAGCTCGGAAATTAGGTTTAACATTGGACCCTATGGGAAAAATCACATTTTCATCTTCTGCTCTGAAACCACTGAAGCAAATTCAACCAAACTTTATAGGAATGATTTACTAAAGGTCCTTAACAATGATTGGTCATTTTGTTCCGATCCGACAAAAAACATGGCTGCCAGCATGGAACATGGTTTAACATTAGACCCTATGGGAAAATTCACATTTTCTCCTTCTCCTCTGAAACCACTGAAGCAAATGCAACCAAACTTTACAGAAATGATGTACTAAAGGTCCTTAACAAAGATTGCTCATTTCTTTCCGATCCGATAAAAAACATGGCCGCCAGCACGGAACATAGTTTAACATTGGCCCTATGGGAAATTCACATTTTCATCTTTTCCTCTGAAACCACTGAAGCAAATTCAACCAAACTTTACAGGAATGATGTATGAAGGTGTTTTACAAAGATTGCTCATTTCTTCCCCGATCCGAAAAAAAACATGGCAGCCAGCGCAGATCTTAGGTTTAACATTGGACCCTATGGAAAAATTCACATTTTCTTCTTCTCCTCTGAAACCGCTGAAGCAAATTCAACCGAACTTTACAGGAATGATGTACTAAAGGTCCTGAATAAAGATTGCTCATTTCGTTCTTATCTGATAAAAAACATGGCCGCCAGCACGCAAGATAGTTTAACATTTGCCCTATTTGAAATTCACATTTTCATCTTCTGCTCTGAAACCACTGAAGCAAATTCAACCAAACTTTACAGGAATGATGTATGTAAGGTCCTTTACAGAGATTGCTCATTTTGTTCCGATCCGATAAAAAACATGGCCGCCAGCGCGGAACTTAGGTTTTACATTGGACCCTATGGGAGAATTCACATTTTCTTCTTCTCCTCTGAAACCACTGAAGCAAATGCAACCAAACTTTACAGGAATGATGTACTAAAGGTCCTCAACAAAGATTGCTCATTTCGTTCCGATCCTATAAAAAAACATGGCTTCCAACGCGGATCTAAGATTTAACATAGGACCCCATGGGAAAATTTACATTTTCTTCTTATCCTCTGAAATCACTGAAGCAAATGCAACCAAACTTTTCAGGAATGATGAACTGAAGGTCCTTAACAAAGATTGCTCATTTTGTTCTGATGCAATGAAAAACATGGCCGCCAGCACAGAACAAAGTTTATTTTGGCCCTATGGGAAATTCACATAAAAAACATGGCCACCATACAGAACATCGAAAAATCCTGCTGTTCAACATTTTGTCAGGTGAGCGATACAGGCTCAGTGTCTGAGCCTCTAGTTTGTTAGAATATTGAAGAAGAAGTAATTTAAAAAAATAATTGGCTGCTAATCTCATTTTTGAGATACAAGTGATTTGAAATTTGGCTGGAAACTTAAATCCTCAGACTTTGTTATATGTTTAACTTGTGCAGGGTTTTACTATGAATGAATGGGAAAAAATAAAAAGAATTTAATGAAATTTTGCCAGAAGTTGTATTTTAAGATCGGAATTGTGGAAAAAATAGTTAGGATTCCTTGGGCAAATGTTATAATATTTTTAAATGGATAAACAAGGAGAGTTAAAAAATCTGACAGAAATATCAGTACATGACCAGTGAACATCTTGAAGGATCATTTCTCAAAACTTATACATGTATGCAATACAGCTATCATTTGGTGACGTTGCTTGTAGTGTTAGGTAGTTTCCTTGTATCTATGATCTACATTACATTTTTGTTGAATTTAAATTATTAAATAGAGCTTGACAAACAGTTTGTACTATGAATTAAGAAGTAATGTAATATAGACAAGTTTCAAATTGGTGAATTTTCCTGGATAATTTTGCCGTCACAATATAGATTTTGGATGTCACAATGTTAGGTGACGCAATTTACCCTGATTGATTGGAGCAATTCATTCATAAACAGAAATTGGAAATTGGTTTATTGGATTGAGTATAATATGATCTTGCATAAGATCAAATTAAAGAACGGGATATCGTTCACAAGTGTAAGAAATTTAATCTTTTCTTGAGTTGAACGTAGCAAAACAAGAGGAAAAGACGTTGAATTTCTTAAACAAGTGAAAGATAATTAATAACAAACTTTTTTACTTCAGATATACAGAATATGTGGACAGTCAGTGTTGTGTTATCCATTGCTGTTTGAAGTTAGTGATTTCTACTTAGCACAAGATATGTCTGTTGTGTTGGATGACCTTAAAGTAAGTTTTTGAGGTATCACAAGAGGGAGATAACTCTAAAAATCTTTTTTAACATTTGAAAATTATGGTTTTAGGTGTGAAATCAGTATATAAAGATGACATCGTTAAGCTCCGCCCATTTTGGTGAGAGCTCTCAGTAGTGTAATGAAGAATTATAATGGGATCATTGGAGGATATTATTTGAAATAAATGTTTCTTAAAAGCTAGTTCATAGGTGATGTTTAAAAAAGCGAAAGAAGTAACCTGATAGCATTTTACATTTTTTCAAAGCGAGTTTTAAGAAAAGGGGGGGGGGGGTCTAAGTAAGAAATTCAGTGCGAAATTGCTATATCCGTTTTCAAGTCATGGAAATGCCTAAAAATGCTGCATGACCCTATGTTTTTACTGTGCCCAAAAAAGACCCACATTTATATTTCACTGAATGAGATATAAAAGTTCCCCGATTAATAACAAGAAAATTACTGTGAGAGTTCATTGTCTCAGAAGTTATCATAGAAAGTAATGGAGATTTATTTAATGTATTCACACCTTTAGTTATAAATCAAACATACTTATAGTGAATAAATAGTGCGCTGCATCTAGATTTAACTGTCCCATAATTTTCAATTCGTCTCTCTGTCCTTATGTATGTCAGCATTTTTTCAATCCCTTGCTGATGCTTAGATTTTTAACTTTAAATTATATTGTGTCAAAGAGTTCTTGGTTTGTACCAGTGGGAATGATTTGAAATTAGGTCTGAAGGTTATAAATCATGAGTTGTTTTGTGAAAATAATTTTCAGGTTTGTCAGGTGACCATTTTCTGTTTGCAAGATATTTTAATTTTAACTTAATCTTTAAAAGATTTTGTATGCAATTTAATTGCAATGAGTTGTGTATGATAGGCAATTTGCAGGTATAGTAGACCACTATCTCCTTTATGGCAGAATTATGAAAAAGTTTGTATTGTGGAGACCTTCCTGACTTAGTCAGTATAATTGTTGAGATTTGGAAGCATGAATGATGATTGACAATTATTGGATCAATAACTGTTTGGTTAATAATATTTAGCATATTGGTTGGTCTCTCGTAAAACTTGACTCTTTGTAATATGGGTTTTAACCTTGATCTTGATTACAGAGTTTGGTATCGGAATTTTTTGATGGCCTGCAATATAGCTTTAGATCATGTCTCACATGCACAGTCTTATTATCTTCTACATTTTTATCTCTACATAAATTTTAGTTTGAGCTTGAAATCAATATATCAGAAATGTGACTACATTTATTTTATGATTTGTTCCTGTTTCTGTTTAAGTGATAAGAAAAAGTTATATTTGGCTTGAAAGTTGGTTCTGGTATTTGTACATGAGAACTTACAATGACCTTGACCTAACTTTTGCTGTTCAGTGACTATGGTCACCATTAAAAGCAAGGTCATAGTTACTAAAAATAGACTTAAATTTGATGAAAATACAATACATTTGGAATCTGAATGCTAACTTTGATATCTATTCTGTTGGAATAAAACCTGAATATAATGCTTATTTATTGGGAGAAGAATGTCCATTCCATATTTACTTAAGGCCACTGCCAAGTTTAAGGTCACAATGACTGAAATTTGATGAAAATACAATATGCAATATACATGGTTTCTAGGTGCAAACTCTCACAATTATTTTACCTTTATAAGAAATTAGATTTGGAAAAATGCTTTCATATTAGGAGGGGAAGATCCCTTTTGATTTTTAGGTTTACACTATCCAAGGTCATGGTCTGAGATGTTGAAAGAAAAAGGTCGTGAAAAAAAAACAACAACTTATTATATAATAAGAAGTATTCAACTCGTACATATTATATAAGCATATTTTAGAGACATTTATGTTCAGAAATAAATATAGGTTGCAGTGCAAGTGTTCATGGTACAGATTTTATCACTTTTTTGTTGAATTATTTGTTTTATGTTATTATTTCTTTCCAAACTGTTTCTTTGCAGATGGTAAGATAAATGTGATGCCATATATATCCAAAATAGTGTGTTTGCATGTGCAGAAATGCTTTTGAAATGAAACTTCAGAATATTTTCATTTTAAATGTTTGAGACATTTTAAAGTTATGATAAACTTTGAATTGTCTTCCTTTTTTAGCTCATTATAGATGTGAATGTAAATTTCATGTGAGCTATTGCCATCATTTGGCAGCAGTCCATGTCCATGCTAAAAAAATTGGAATGAAACCAATGGGCCAATATTAATCAAACTATAGCAGAATGTTAATCAGGGTACCTAATTCTAAACTTGTATGCGATGATGTTAGAAAAAATGGAAAAAGTGTGACCAATTTTTGTCTCGCCCGCGACGAAAGTCACGTAAAGAGAGACATAGGCCTGCAAAGTATGACAACGGCGACGGCATCAACTTTTACTAAATACAGGGTATTTTGAAAACCCATTGATGTAGGAACATCATATATGGTCCAGTGGTAGAACTAATCAAGTGCTACCTGACAGACATAAGATCATGTGACCTTGACCTCAATTTCATGTTTGAGTGGCCATTTTAAGTTTCTCTGCTTAAGTCCATTTCTCCATAACTAGAAGTGGTAGGTTGGTCTTGGGTAGTACATGTCAGTCTGGCAGGTAACTTTTGTCCTTGACCACAATTTCATGGTTGAGTGGCCACATTAAGTTTCTCTGCTTAAGTCCATTTTTCAATAACTAGAAGTTTTAGGTTGATAATATTTGGTATGTAGGTTGGTCTTGGGTAGTACATGTCAGTCTGGCAGGTAACTTTTGTCCTTGACCTCAATTTCACGGTTGAGTGGCCACGTTAAGTTTTTCTGCTTTAGTCCATTTCTCAAAAACTAGAAGTGGTAGGTTGATAATATTTGGTATGTAGGTTGGTTTTGGGTAGTGCATGTCAGTCTGGCAGGTGACTTTTGTTTTTGACCTCAATTTCATGGTCTGGTGAACATGTTAGATTCTCATTATCTATTAGTGGTAGGTCAATGATATTTTGTATGTTGGTTGGTCTTGGACAGTGCTTGACAGTCTGCCATATGACTTATGCATGTAACCTCAATTTTATGGTCTAGTGAGCATGTCTGGTTTCTCATGATGCATAAATGGTAGGTTAATGATATTTTGTTTGTTGGTTGGTCTTTGGAAGCTATATGGCTTTTGTCAGTGACCATAATTTCACAGTCTAGAGTGCACATTAAGTTTTCTGATAAGTTCACTTAGATTTCATATCAATTTAGAGGACAAGCAGGGACCGGCGAGACATCTTTTAGGGTCTTCACTTGTTAGAGAAGTCAATGCTCTTTTTCCTGAATTTTCAATGTTTACTGGCATGAGCAGACTTTGATGCCTACCAGAATTTCAAGATGTCCACAGATCTTAACAGTAGTTAAACATTGTACCCTATAGGAAAAGCAAGTAAACCAGTAGATCTTGAAAGCATTTTCAGTTGGGCATGGTATATGACGGCCTTCCACCAAATGTGTTACAGTGGAACATCTGAAAACCGGCCTCTGTCGGGACCAAAGAAATGAAACGTTTTTGTTAGAGATTCCCCTTTTCTGACATCCCGTATTTTTAATTTGAACACATCACTGATAACGGAAGTGCAACATATGATCTTTAAAGTCAGTTAAGGCTGTGAGTTATTATTTACAGTATGTTTTCTTACATTCTTGTAAATGGCAGTATTCTATTAAAATGCACTTATATATAGATGTAGATGGCGATAGGTATGTGGCATTTTGTTGATTTTATTGTCTACAGTAAGTCCTGTTTTCAATGTTAAATTTTACAAGAAAATATACTTTTGGGACCGATCTATATGACCAGAATTTGAAATTTGGAGGGGCAGATTTTCAGAGGAAATTTTAACGTATTTATAAAGGTAAAAATTCTGGACCAAAAACAATCATTCGGTTTATAGATGAATCTGGTTTTCAGAGCTGCCAGTTGAAGAATCCACTGTATTTCAATACCAAACATAAGGCCAAGATGGCGGCCACCTCATATCACAATTGAACTTTTAACGCTATGCAAAATTTTGTAAATGGCTACATGTTGAAAACACTGATTTTGCCATTTATTAGACAAGAAGTTAAGAAAAAATGTTGTAGATTTCTATAAACAGACAGTATACTCTATAGTACTTTGATTTGTTTTTGATTTTTACATACTGTATTTGTAGTGGATATAGATCATATTTACACTAACAGTTTCTGCAGTATAGTGACACTTTGGGATCACATCTGTTTTTCCATTCAACTGTTCTTCCTTCTATTGATCCAAATAGCTTTTCTTATGATTTGAATATAGATGTAAATTATTTTCCTGTTTTTATTGCTGTAAAGATAAAAAATTGACCTTTAACCTTGTACAGGTGATTGCTGTCAAATTTAGGGGGATGAAATAATTATAGGTTGCACAAATATTGACACTATTCAACATGATCTGGACTTTCTTATATTCAGAAGCAAGCTTACAGGATGGTGATTGTTTTATTGTTTTGGTTGCCATGGAAATGAAATCATAATTTTTGGAAACTAGAAAAAGTTGTGGAAATCCAGAAAACTGAGCTTAATGGAAAACATAACTATGCATTGTTGTTCTGCCTGTTAAATATTTCTGCTTGCAGTGGTTGTAAAGGAAAATACCAAAAAATTGAATTAAAACTTCAATAACAAATTATCAGAAAGAATGTGCAGTAATATTTACAAACATTGAAATGAAAAGAAAATAAATACTTTTTGTAGACAAATACATTCATTTTATTTACCAAAGGGTCAGTGTGAGCTATTGCCATCACTTGGCGTCGGTCATTCGTTGTCCGTCTGTCCGTCCAACATCCGACGTCCGTCCGTTAACATTTCACATTTTTATCTTCTCTTAAACCACTGAAGCAAATTCAACCAAACTTCACAGGAATGATGTATGGAAGGTCCTTTATAAAGATTGCTCATTTCTTTCCGATCCGACAAAAAACATGGCTGCCAGAGCGGAACTTAGTTTTAACATGTGACCCTATGGGAAAAATCACATTCTCATTTTCTCCTCTGAAACTGGCGAACCAAATTCAACCAAACATTACAGGAATGTTGTACTGAAGGTCTGTAACAAGGATTGCTCATTTCGTTCTGATCCGATTAAAAACATGGCCGCCAGCGCAGAACTTAGGTTTAACATTGGACCCTATGGGAAAAATCACATTTTCATCTTCTCCTTTGAAATCACTGAAGCAAATTAAACCAAACTATATAGGAATGATGTACTTAAGGTCCTTAACAAAGATTGCTCATTTTGATCTGATCCAATAAAAAACATGGTCGCCAGTGCGGAACTTAGGTTTTACATTGGACCCAATGGAAAAATTCACATTTTCATCTTCTCCTCTGAAACTGCTGAAGCAAATTCAACCAAACGTACTAAAGGTCCTTAACAAAGATTGCTCATTTTTATTTGATCAAGTAAAACACATGGCCACCAGCACAGAACATAGTTTAACATTGAACCCTATTGGAAAATCACATTTTCATCTTCTGCTCTGAAACCACTAAATAAAAAACATGGCCATCAGCACAGAACATAGTTTAACATTAGAGCCTATGAGAAAATCATCCTTTTCATCATCTTCTCTGAAACTATTCTAGCAAATTTAACTGAACTTGGAATGATGTGTAGAAGGTGCTTTGCAAAGATGACTCATTTAAAAAGGATATGACAAAAAACCGGATGCTAATGGAGAACATAGCTAAATATTAGACTCCATTGGTAAAAAACATTATTTTTGGTCATGCATGGCATAGAAGCATTTTGTCAGGTGAGGGATACAGGCACAGTCTCTGAGCCTCTAGTTTGTTATTTGTGGAACTATTATTTTCTGATTAGACTTCAATGGAAACCTTGATCTTCCAACTAAAATTTAAACACCACCATCTTTTTTTCCATCACTCGGCGTCCGTCCTCCGTCCGTCATCCGTCCGTTAACTTTTATTCAAAGATCTTCTCCTCTGAAACTGCTGGGCCAATACTAACCAAACTTGGCTTGAATCATCACCAGGGTATGCTCTTTCAAGTTTGTGATTTTTATGTCTGTAGACCAAACAACATGGCCGCTGTTACTAAAAATAGAACATAGGGGTAAATTGCAGTTTTGTGCAAATTACTCGAAAAGCGTTACAGATATCAAAAATCTGATGGATTAAAAATGTTCAGCATGATGAGATCTACCCGCCCTGCAATTTTGAAGAATATCTGATATCCCATCTTGGAGTTATTGCCCCTTTTCCGTGAAATTTTCGTTTTTTTGTTACTTTTAGTCTTATATATTGAAAATGGTAGAATATAGAAGTGAAGTTTAAATTACAAAAATGGTCAGCATAGTAAGATCTACATTTCCTGGAAGTTTGAAGAAAATCTGACGACCCACATAGGAGTTATGGCCCCTTTTTCTTTAAATTTTTCAGGATTTTTTAACATTTTTACTTTAATTTCAAAAACTGTTTGAGATGGAGGGTAAATGTGAATTACAAAAGTGTTGAGCTTTTCCAGGACTACAATTTCTACATATGTCCAGCAGATTAGCATCTCATCCAAGATGGTGCCACTAGGGGACATAGTTTAACATAGGACCCTATGGGAAATGCATTCAAAAATCTTCTCCTCTGAAACCACTGTGCCAATGTGGACCAAATTTTGTCACAATAGTCCTCAGGTGGTCCCCTTTTAAGTTTATGATTTTTGTGGTTGTACCTCATCCAAGATGGCCGCCAGCGGGGAACATAGTTTAACATAGGGACCCTATGGCAAATACATTCAAAGGTCTTTTCTCCTGAAACCACTATAAGCCAATAGGAACCAAACTTGGATACAATTGTCCTTGGCTGGTCCCCTTTAAAGTTTGTGATTTTTATATTCGTACCTCATCCAAGATGGTTGTCAGCACAGGACATAGTTTAACATAGGACCCTATTGGAAATGTATTCAAAGACCTTCTTCTCTGAAACTACTGATCCAATTGGAACCAAACTTTATCACAATAGTCTTTAGGTGGTCCCCTTGAAAGTTTGTGATTTTTATGTTCATACCTCATTGAAGGTGGCTGCCAGCAGAGAACATAGTTTAACATAGGGACCCTATGGGAAATGCATCCAAAGAACTACCAAGCCTAATTCAACCAAACTTGGTCACAATAGTCCTTGGCTTGTCCCCTTCAAAGTTTGTGATTTTGACATTCGTACCTCATCCAAGATGGCCGCCAGCGTGGAACATAGTTTAATATAGGGACCCTATGGGAAATGCATTCACATGTCTTCTCCTCTGAACCTACTGAGCCAATTGAACTCATGTGAGCCTCTAGTTTGATAGTTCTTGATTTCATTCTGCTTTTGAAGGACAAAATGTGTCTTTCATTGCAATGAACCAAATGTTGTGGCAAATAGCAATCAGACAACACTATACCAGAAGTATATTGCAAAATCTATATAAAAAAAAGAGGTCATTGCATAGCTTTAATTAGCAGAAATCCAGTACTGTACAACATCCTCTTTTACACATCTACTTTAAATCCTGTATTATTCCCTTGCCCAACTAAGTTGGGGAGGGGGTATAGCATCTTGTCCACCTGAGTGTCTGTCCGTTCATCCCACCTCAGGTTAAAGTTTGCGTTAAGGTTAATATCTGAGAAACTGTATGTGGCACATCAATCATCTTTGGTCATTTGATGCGTCTTGGAGAATGATGCTGCTTCAAATGATAATTGGGACACTCTTACCTACATTTTATGCTTCAATGACTCGGTTGAAACTACTTGTGGCACATCAATCAATGCAGCTTAACATGATAATTGGGTCTGTCTGACCTACATTTTATGCTTCAATGAATTGGCTATAGTTTGCATTAAGGTTCATATCTTAGATACTACATGTGTCACATCAATCATCTTTTGTCAGTGAATGCATCTTTGGGAGTCTTGTAACTTCAGATGATAATTTGGTCACTTTGACCAAAATTTTACACTTGACTGACTTGGGTTAAAGTTTCCATTAAAGTTTAAATAAGATACTACATGTTACACATCAATGATCTTAATGTTCAGTGGATATATCTCAGACAGTCATACTTCTTTAGATTATATTAGGGTTATTATGACCATCATTTCTTGACAGCTTGGGAGGGGATTAGCTGTCATTTGTGCCTGCTCCCACAAATATTCATGGCTGCTGGTAAACTAGTAGTTTGTTATAGATTTTTTATGGTGCTCATTTGGTTAATTAATATTTTACCCACAGCTTATCAATTGGGAGCAAAAGGTTAAATAAGCAAAATAATAGGCTTTATACATAATTTAATTACAAACAACTAGGGATCATGAATGATTTTGATTCTAAAATGACATTTAGTGATTGAGATGGATGAGACAGTAGCCATTACATGTTATTTAAAAAATGTTTTTTGAGTAAAACATATGAAGTTGTGTATTTTCAACATATACTTTGTTGTTAAGTCTACCAATGTAATTGGACATTCACATATGGTACAAATCTGTCAGTGAATTATGCACCAGTAAGTGCCAATATCCTGCATGATTGTAACTGGGAACTCGGCACAGAAATAAGTTTTGTAAGGTTGTCCCTCACATTGACATTGTTTTGTTTCTTTATATATATCCATTATTACCTTATATCTACCTATTACATGACTGTATACATGAATATGTATGTTGATACATTTCACAGTGATAACAAGTTGTGTATTGCTTGTAATTTTGTGGACTTGTTTTATTTTCACTAAATAAAATGAGTTGATTGCAAGCAATGAATTGTTTATGTCCATTGGAAAAATCAGTTTCTCTTAAATATCTCAATCACAAGTAATATACAACACATTATTAGATGCAAAACTTAGCAGTTTTCTTAGGACAAATATTATAAATTATTGTAAATTGAATTCCCTTAATTAAAAAATATCATATTTTAAACTTCTGTAATTCCTGTTTAGTCAAATTATATTTAGGTCCAAATTGTTTAATTTGCATGCCAGAAAAAAAGGCAGCTGTACTTCAGTTTGAATTGATATCTGATATCTCACCAAAACTAAAGGAAATTTCATTAAAATTCTTGACAATTGTAGCAAAAAAAAGCTTTTTGTAAAAAAAAAAAACTGGATGAACTTTTATTCATGGACTTTAATTTTCGTGATTTTCATAAATATCCCCATTTTTATACGACCGCAAAAATTTGCGGTCGTATTATGGTATGGCGCTGGCGTCGGCGTCGGCGTTGGC
>MJUU01027079.1:0-36500 GCA_002080025.1 Modiolus philippinarum | reverse complement strand
TTTTTTTGGTGAAAAAAGTCAATAACTACAACACAGGCAGTTGGATTTTCTTCAAAATTTCAGAGTATGTAGATCTTGATATGCTGAACATTTTTCAAATTTACACTTCACCTCTATCTGTTACAGTTTTTGAAATAAAAAATAAAAAATGCATAAATTTTGAAAATTTTACGGAAAAAGGGCTATAACTCTAAGACGGTTTTCCCGATTTTCTTCAAAATTGCAGGGCAGATAGATCTCGCCATTCTGAACAATTCTATCCATGTCAAATTTTTGATATCTGCAACGGTTTTGAAGTTATTTGCCAAAAACAGCAATTTACCCCTATGTTCTATTTTTAGTAACAGCGGCCATGTTGTTTGGTCTACGGACATAAAAATCACAAACTTGAAAGTGCATACCCTGGTGATGATTCAGGCCAAGTTTGGTAAGTATTGGCCCGGTAGTTTCAGAGGAGAAGATTTTTGAATAAAAGTTAACGGACGGACGACGGACGCCAAGTGATGGCAAAAGCTCACATGGCCTATGGCCAGGTGAGCTAAAAAAGCTACATTGATTTGAATTTAACCTGAAAATTTGCAGTAATTGCAGTTTTGGCTCAATTATGGCGAATTTCGACGCTTTATATCTTGAAAATTAGTCCGATAAGGTATATATATTTTTGCATATTTGGAAAGTGCGTACCAAAATTGTGCAATACACAAATTTTCAAAAGTTTTTCAATGTAGATCGAAACTGTGTCGTATGTCCTTAAGCCTTTTTAGACTAACTACAGTCTCATAAATTACAAACATATTACCCCTTACCACACATATTCAACACAATTTATTTCATTTTATTCAGCTTGAAAAGCTTTTAACATTGTATAAAGGTCCAATGACATATCATTTTCAAACACCAAAACACACAGAGCCTCACATTTGTCAAAAATAAGATCATGCGCCCAGTTTATGGGCAGTTATTCAGCGATTTAACTTTGAATTTCGGAAAATTCTGAAATACTGAAAATTCCCATTTTTCACGACAATCATCCAAAATATTCAATTTTACCCATATTTTGGTGTCAAAATTGCATATGATGTATCAAATGCATCTTATGCAAAGAAAGTAAAACATTAGTATGCTGTGTTCATTTATATGTACAGACGGTCATATTTTGGAGATTTGCTGGGGTAGGGGTAAGATTTTTAGTATTTAGAGACAAATTGAACACTCCTTATTTTTCTAAACAGTGTTTTTAAATAACATATGTATCGGTTAAGACAATAAATTGGCATATCTGCAGATAAATCCTCTAGATTTGCCACATATAACGATTTAAAAGTGAATTTTGGACAAATCTGAAATGCTAAAAATTTCCATTTTTTATCAATTTTGGACAAAATATTGAGTTTAAGCTTACAACTGGGATTTGAAATACCAAATCATGATAGTATTCATGCAACTTTGTTATATGCAACGCAGAATTTGCGTGTGGTGGTTATTTTTATCCCAACAAAGACAAAAATATTGACAATTTTGGGGGAAATGTGTTGCGGTAGGGATAAGATTTTTGATATCTAGAGTCACATTCAACGCCCCTTGTTTTTCTAAACAATGTTTTAAGACATCTAATGTATCGCTTAGAACAATTAATTGGCATATCTGCAGATATATTCTATTGATTTGATACATATTGCGATTTAACAGTTAACTATGGACAAATCTGAAATACTGAAAATTCCCATTTTTCATCAATTAGTGGAGAAATATTGAGTTTTAGTCAACCAATGGATGTTAAAATACCAAATCATGATGTAATTCATGCAACATTGTAATATACAACAGACATTTTGCATGTTCTGGTTATTTGTATGCGAACATAGACCAAAAAACACCAATTTCAGGGAAAATTTGGTGGGGTTGGGGTACAATTTTCGGTATTTAGAGTCACATATAACACTCCTTGTTTTTCTAAACTATGTTTTCAGACAACTAATGTATTGCTTAGAACAATTAATTGGCATATCTGCAGATCTATTCTATAGATTTGATAAATTGCAATTTAACAGTGTACTATGGACAAATCTGAAATGTTGAAAATTCCCATTTTTCATCAATTTTGGGAGAGATATTGAGTTGTAGTCGACCAATGGCTGTTGAAATACCAAATCATGATGTAATTCATGCAACATTGTCATATACAACAGACATTTTGCATGTTCTGGTTATTGTTATGCGAACATAGACCAAAAATCACCAATTTCAGGGAAAATTTGTTGGGGTAGGGGGTAAGATTTTCGGTATTTAGAGTCACATTATAACACTCCTTGTCTTTCTAAACAATGGTTAAAGACAATTTATGTATTGCTTAGGACGATTAAATGGCATATCTGCAGAAATATATTCTACACATTTGACATATATTACGATTTAACGATGAGATACGGACAAATAAGAAATGTTGAAAATTCCCATTTTTCATAAATTTTGGGAGAAATATTTGAGTTTTAGTCGACCAATGGCTGTTGAAATACCACATTCTGATGTAATTCATGCATTAATGTCATATAAAACACATGTTTTGTGTGTTCTGGTTATTTTTATGTGAACATAGACAAAAAATTGACAATTTCAGGAAAAATTTGTTGGGGTAGGGGTAAGATTTTCTGAACTCAGAGTCACATTTAACACTCCTTGTTTTTCTTAGCAATGTTTTAAGACATCAAATGTGTCACTTGGTACAATTAATTGGCAAAGTTGCAGAAATATCCTCCAGATTTGGCTTTGGACAATTCTGAAATGTTGAAAATTCCCATTTTTCACCAATTTCGGGCAAAATATTGAGTTTAAGTCAACAAATGGCTGTTAAAATATAAAATCATAATATAATTTATGCAACATTTTCCTATACAACACACATTTTAAGACTTCTGGTTATTTTTATGCGAAAACAGACCAAAAAATTGACAATTTCAGAGTAAATTTTTTGGGGTAGGGGTAAGTTTTATTGATATATGATGTATATATTAAACGGCCAATATTTGTTATGGATGTAAAGCTTATATAATAAGCTTTCATTTGATACCTTTTTTAAATGATATTTGTTCACTAAGAAATAATATTAGGCAAAAGAAAGACAAAACTTATTCAAAAACGAAATTATTCAAAGGTTCCTGTATTTGGTATATATGAAAATAAAATTTTGGTCATTTAAAATATGTTAACATTGTCATAACTCGTTTTATATTGAAGAAAATAAAAGCTAAAGACAATTTTCAGAATCGGGAATTAAGATGCACTTCGGGTTCTCTAGACCATCAAACTTACGCAATTTCAATGAAAATATCAGTTTTTTGGTCAATATTACATTGGGGTAGGGGTACGTTTAATTGCGATATGGAACGTATTGGGCATAGACATCTTAAAAACTTGGGTTCTTTGTGAAGCTTATATAATAAGCAATCATTTGATACCTCGTTTTTATAACTTGAAGGCATTTTGTCAACATTTTGAAGCAACTGAAAGAAAAACTTGAACGAAAAACGAAATTTTCCAAAATTTTGGTAGGTGGGTCTGAAAATGGGCCAAAGTCCACAAGTGCGTACAGGTTATGCTCGTGTTAACATGTTTTATTTTGAAGAGGGGATGTATGCCGATTAAAAAAAAAAAATCGGCGGGGTTCGGAAGTGGGGGGTGCACGGGGGTTATTCCAGCCCATGGACTATACAGGGGATTACGAAGAAATTGTAAATTTGATACTGAGATTAAAAAATTTGTAATCAAAAATATTATTTGTGCATGGTTTAAAAGAAACCTGGCTTTATTTTGAAAGATATTAAAATATCCTAAAAGGATTGGTAATCCCACAACTATGTTTTACCCAGTCCTCAAAATCAGTTTTTGCAAGATATAGACAAAATCATGTTTACATTTGTGTATGACAGTAACCTCACAAAATAAGGAGGGAGATTATCTTACAGAAATTAAGTAATGGTGGCTTAAATAAGGTGGATATTTTTTATGTGACCAATTTTCATTAAAAGTCAGTTCACTTGAATCCAGTGAAGACATTTTTTTCATCATTGCTAACCTTTTTCGTGATTTCAGTTTATGTAAGTCCTTTAAAAAAATTTATAGTACTTTATATTTTTGGTCTTTGAAAACAACGATTAAAACACCATTTTAATCGCAATAAACTGCTGCGCCAAGAGCGCATAATACGCCCGTCCACTGTCAACTTGAACTTTATGGCATTGTTGGACCACAACAAAAAAAATCAAACAGAATATGTGCCTTACCAAGATGTAACCATTCAACAAATATCATATTAATATGTAAAAATGAATTTTCAAAAAAATATTAAGTCCAAGAAAACATTCTATAACTATTTTGTAACTGTTGTATAGTGTAACTGCTTTGTAACCATTTTATAAAATAGAGGAGAACAAATTCTGTTACTACTTTGTAACTGTTTCATATTGTAACTGGTTTGTAACCATTTTATAAAATAGAGGAGAAAACATTCAGTAACTATTTTGTAACTGTTTTATAGCGTAACTGGTTTGTAACCATTTTATAAAATAGAGATGAAAAAATTCTGTTACTACTTTGTAACTGTTTCATATTGTAACTGGTTTGTAACCATTTTATAAAATAGAGGAGAAAACATTCTATAACTACTTTGTAAGGGTGCCTGTCAAAAACAGTGAAAGTGGTTTGTAACCATTCTATAAAATATAGCAGAAGAAAATTTCATGTAAGCCATATTGATTCATAGTGAAGTGGTTACATAATATTATGTAATTATTACAGCATTTATTTCTAATCTATAACCTTTTTGTAACTGGTTACAAAAGTGTTGCACAGAATTTACACTGGACTGATTTCTTGACATATGTAAAGTAAACAGTTCGGTCAATACGAAATACTCATAAACGGTTAGTTGAAGATGCCTAGGAACTGCACCATTGATCTTGGCATGACTGCACCTTTAAAATGACCTCAAGATCAAAAGTCAATTTTGACCTTTACCTTTGACCCTTAACGTTGTTATCATTTTATCTCGGAAACCGTAATAAATAGCTGAAGACTGAAGAATTATAGCAGTAAAGAGTTCAGAAAGTCAAGGCCTAATATTGTTTTATGTTTAAGGTAAACAGCAAGAAAAGACTTTTAAATTGAGCCCAAGGTCAAAGGTTATCAAAGTTACTGGTCAAGGTCATCGCAAATTTTTGGACTTTTTAAGCTAAAAATTCTTAACAGTGAGAGATAGCTTATCAAATGTATTAGAGAAAATGTGAGTCAGATCAAGGTATACATTTGGTATATTGGTTCCAACATGATAAGATCTTTGGTTTTGGACTGTCACGTAGGTCCCAAATACAGTTTTTCGTAGTCTGATTCTTAGTTTTTTTTTTGCTAATATCTCAAGAACAATTAAATGGTAAAAAGGCGGGAAATTAACAAAAATTAATTGACAATTTGTCCTGTGCAGATTTCAGAGACCTTTCATCATATCTAAGCGGAATTTAGCAGCAAAATGGGGATGAAATTGTACCGTCTCAATGGTAACGACAAAAAATTCGGGAAAAAATAAAAAGTGCTCAGAACTGCATAGAACTGATAGAAAGGTTGTATAGCATACAAGGAATTTGTTTTTGGTCTAAAAAATTTCAAAATGGCAACCGTTGCCAACAAAGCGACAAAAAGGTGGAAAAAATAAAGTGCGCAGAATTGAACAAAACTTAACAGAAAGGTTTTGGTCTTAAAACTTCAAAAACGGCGGCCTTTGTCATGACAATTGGAAAAATTGCGGGAAAACTCAGAGTGCTCAGAAATGAATGCAGTTGAAGGTAGTTTGCATGTTAGAACTGATTTCTTGTTCTGAATTCTGATCTTTGATTTTCTTTGGGAGAGTTATGTATCAGTATCCTGATACAATTATCAATATTTTATACTAGTTTTCAAGCTAAAATTGAGTTCAAGCATTACATTACAATCATTGCACACGATTAATACAGTGAATGATGAAAAGCGTATTTTATATTCCAAGTATTAAGAAATAATGCTTTTTTAATGACAGTAGCTGGGATCCAAGCAAGACAATGTAGGTCACTCTGCGCTTACAATGGAAGACGAACGCAGCAAACTGTATATGACAACAAATTATGTATCATGGTATCAAACAATTAATAGCGATATAATATTAAATGTCGCCAATTTAAGATAGAACATGTTAATTTCACAAGACGAAAATAATTATTTAAGATGTTCACGTCATAAAAATTGTAACAACCATTTGTAAAGATTGTATGTATTGCTGATAATTTGACTTTCAACTAAGGGGGCAAGTCTAGAAACCATTAAAAATGAAACGATATGAAATAAAAGCACATGAAACAAAGTTTGTACAAATACATGATAAAACCAAACAATGGAACAACAATATACAGTTATTGACTGGGTCCGAAAACAACAGCTGTTTTGTTTGACCGGAGGACTGAACTGTTGCACGAAGCCGAAGGCTGAGTGCAACAGTTTAGTCAGAGGGTCAAACAAAACAGCTGTTGTTTGAGGACCCAGTCAATAACTGTTTTGTTATACCTTTTCATGTTCAATGAATACGCTCCATTTCATCTGAATACAATTTACGTCGCACATTTGGTTATGCAGAGGACAGGAGATCATGTGATATGGGCATTATATTTTTGAACCAATCAGAATAAGGCAGGTGGTCAACAGATCGGTGTCGGTCAACAGACTGAAAACTGTTGACTGGTCAACAGATCGTTTTTTGGTTTGAGAAATAAAACAGACAATTGTCGATATGTTTCCCCAATGCATTTATATAAGGAAAATGTTATAAGGTATAACAAATTGTTTTGTTGTTCATCATTTTGATGTAACAAATGGGATTTCAACAATGATCTTTTCTTATATCTAACAGTAAGTTCAAGATGGCCCCTAGTACCGGTTTGAGCATAATTCATGGCTTAATGTCGAGCAATCATTAGGCTTAACTCGGGAATTAAAGCGTATACTTATTTTTCCCAAATTTTCATAAAGTAAGTGAGAACCGAACCGTCAATCTAAAAGCAAACAATCCAAGGACAATGGCAACACCAGAAACAAAACATAAATCAGTATTTACTAATTTGTCCGGGGTGAATGAGTAAACACTCAATTTTCAGCGGACAAGATGATACCGGAATATAAAATATTTTGGTTCTGCTAATTGCATTTTTATTGATGTTCTTTTTTTCATGAAAATAAAAGAAAAGCATATTTAGAGGACCAAAAGTCGAAAGATAAATACAATCTGTCAATATAAATGATCATTCATTTACTGTTGCAACGTTGATTTTGCTAGGATGGCGTCGAAATTTGGTAAAAAAAACAAAATTTATTGTCAAAACCATAGTAACCTCATGGTGATGATGTATATTAATTTCCAGTATTTTAAAGTCGATTTAAAATAATGTAAAATAAATGGCCAAAAAAGAACCTTTCGTGAGGTCTGCATAGCTCATGTGAGTACAGGCTGGTAATAAGAACATAGCAATATTAAGCTTAAGTGATCAACACAATACTAGTTTTTCAAAAAAAAGATCCAGTGTTATACTACTTAAATAAAGTGATCGCAACTTTATTGTTAAACAAAAATAAACTTTTGGATCTCAAAGAAATATTTATGCATTGAGATTCTTTAAAGCCAAGACAAACGAACATATACTCATATCGATAAAGCAATAAACCAATTTTATTCTTGTCCAAAATATGCTCAAGGCTTACCCTTATTTTCTAAGTTTCGCTGACAAAACTTGTTTTTACTCGTGTTAAACCGTTAGTCTAATATTTAAGTTACACAGACATTACTGTTTCTGACCCAAACAAGGTAAGGGGAATACTATTTTTTAAATATAAAAAAACAAGTATATTTAAACGACATTATCATCCTTCCCCATGGTTATATCAGCCTGCAGAGCCTTTCCGCAAAAGCCGTATCTGGTTGACCCGAATATATCAGAGGTTGACCTGAATATATCAAGGGATTCTCCCAAAGTTTCAAAGGCAATAACTATTTTTTCAAGGTTTCAATCGAAATCAAATTTGTAAAAATAAACATCTATTTCATTTGCTCTTTCTGATTAGGTATTCAGAACAGAATCATGATTACACAAATAGATAAACTAGATGCCAGAAAAATTGTAGAAACTAGGTCGTTGATATATCCTGCAGAGCTTTGACGTTTTCACATTATGACGTCAGAAAAGCTCCAAGGAAGGATAGATTGTCGTAACAACCAAAGGTTGCTGCAAAATTCAAAATCGACATTATTTACAGTATTTCGGTCAAAATATTCACCCAGTTACAAAACCTTTGCCAATAAAATGATAAAAAAACTACAAAACACGTTTAAAGCTGAAAATTGCTGAAAAGGCGAGAATGGCATGCATGTCGAATTTCCCGCGTAACTTTGGGAGAATTTGAAAACCCAGTTCAATAATTACAAATCGAAAATGCAAAATAAAGGATAATAAACAAGTTATCGGGCTTTTGAAAGATGATGAATCGACTTGACACAGGAATTTTCATATGTAATGTCACCATAGTTATGCAATCCAGCGAAGAGAATAGCTTATCATTTTCCAGTACAAAAGCTGTAAAAGTCAATGTAACATGTAGGTTTAATATTACTTCATTATATATATACGTTGATCTTATTATCTGACTAATTCATTACGACTAATTCAGTCTGTCGACAGAAAAATTGCATTTCATGTAAGACTTTCTTAGGGATGAAGTATATATCAATATTTATAAATATATTTAAAAAGATGGATTGCTTTAAGAAACTAAAGCCTTCTCCATAGTTTTGTTGATTCAAATACACATTTTATATCTTTGTTAACAACCCGGCAATGGTTATCCATCTTTGTGCCAAATATGAATGAATTCTGTCCATGCATCTTTGATAACGTAGCCGGACAAAAATAGGTGGAAGAAGGAAACAATAATGAAAAATAAAGTTACAGACAAAGAACAATATGTCTTTAAGATTACGTTCGGGATGACATAATAAGAAGAAACACAACAAAAACAATAAGTACCCCAACTTCGTTTGGGACACTTAATAAATGAACTTAATGGATAGAATAGCACAATATGCATATGATTTTAATATTAAAATGGAAGTTCATTGTTGTCTTGGCAACGTACTCTTTTTATGTCCGTCTGTCCGTCGGCATAAGATACATTGATTGTCCGCGCAATTCCTCCCACAGTTTTAAATCTAGAAAGTTTTATTTTGCACATCATTTGTACATACATTGAAGATGTGCATGTGATAAGGAATTTGATTTTAGTGTGTTTTTCTGAAAAATATACATTCCTGAACTTGGTCATTTTGTGATTTTTCACAGAGGGTACATAGTTTGTCCGTGCAACTCCTCCTGCAGTTTAAATTCTAGAAAGTTTTTATTTTGCAGATCATATGTACCCATAAATAAGATATGCATGTAATAAGGATTTTGGTTTTGGTTCATTTTTCACAAAAATATACATTTTTTAACCTAGTCAGTGAATTAGTAATAAATGGTACATAAATTGTCCGCTCAACTCCTCATACAATTTTGATGCTAGGAAGCAGATCATTTATACCTATATTGGAATATACATGTAGTAAAACTTTTGATTTTGGTTCATTTTTCTGAAAAATATACATTGTTGAACTTAATTTATTTTTTGGTAAATTAGTAATAGAGGGTACATAGTTTGTCTGTACAGCTCCTACATGTATAATAACATGTTTTTAGCGTTTTTTAGTGTCTTACAAGCACAAATATCATTATTACGTAAAAAAAAATCACATCTTGATCTGACCTTGCACAGAGGCATGTCATCCTCTTGTTTTTCATTTTTTTCTTCTAAAAATGCTAGAAAAATCAATTGATGACGTGACCTGTGCATGGGAAATTTTATATTTCTTAGACATCATATATTGAAAGTTACTTTGGAACAAAAAAAAACATCAAAATACGTCCTTACTGCAACCCATCCTTTAAAGTTTTGAATATATTGAATATTTAGCTCAAATAACCTAAAGGGTCATTCTGAGCTATTGCCACCACTTGCAGTCAAAGGAAAGGTAAGCATTTCATGCTCTGTATACAGCACCCGTCGCACTGTCAATGTGTAATGAGGCCTTCAACAATAAGCTTTGCTCATACCTCATAGTAAGTTCAAGACGGCCCCTAGCACCGGTTTAATCGGAATTCTTTGCTAATTGTTGAGCAATGCTACATCTATGCCTTTCTTGGTCATGGGTGCGGGATTGTCAACAAACATCAATTACACTGGCAAAGTGCTCTTACAATCACTGCCATCCTTTGCCCGACAAAAGCACTAGTGTCTTAAGCTAGTGGACAACTACAACATATAGACAAACACAGGGCACTCATCAAGTCGAATGTAAGAAAACTTGGCGTTATAAAATAGTGAGATGTGGGCACTTAAAACAGGTGGTCTGGATTACATTTCGAAAATTACAAAAATAATTGCCAAAATTTGAAAGTATCAATAGTATATCCATATGAGAAATTCTATCATGCACAAGTACACCATAACTGAAAAATGTTTTCTTTTTTCCTTTCCGTAGTGTCTTTGTATTGTTGTGCTGCGAAGATACCATTTTCTTTGAAATATTTTTTTTAGACTGACCATTTGGTTTTCAGTTTAAATAATTCTAGTTATACAGCAAGGTTTTGGATTACACATAGGTTAACAGAAAATTTAAACGTTCACGTGGTTCTCCAAGTAGCTTAGATCACGTTATACATCTTTTGCTAAATGGACTCGCATGTTTTGATTTATCTGCACTGAAGAAACATAAGTTGTTGAAATGGATCTATGCCGAAACTCTGCCTCCTATTTCGATATTTTTGGTAATGAGTACTTCTTTTTTCACTACTTTTGGAGCATGGCTTTACATATTATTTGATTATAATGCTATTAATGAGAGGTTACTCCTTGAAATACGTGTAACGCCTAACGAAATTAAATGTAAATTATGCAACTTTGGTATTTTTGAATTTTGTTAGAAGTCAAATCACACCGACCAATTCCGGCCAAGTAAGAGTTATTTTATCAGCATTGCATTATATTGGATAAAAGGCATTAGTGTCATGCTTTTGTTATTAAATCATTAAATTACCATTGACACAGCTCCTCAATTGGTATTACCTTTTAACCATTAATATTGTTTTTTCTCTTTTGACTGCTGTGTATATGCGATATATAGCTCTCCAAAAGCTGTAATTATATTTGCACTGAAGAGATATAAGTTGTTGAAATGCCCTTTAACATCCTAGAACTACTGCAAATGGTGAATGAGAGGATATGGAGTAAATGCACATGAGACAGTCTCTACAAACACATGGTAAAAAAAAGCAAAGGAACAACGCTTTTATTGTTGTTCTTCATTTTGAAGTCACAGTGAGGGCTTCAACAATGAGCAAACAATCTTACCTCATAGTAAGTTCAATATAGCCCTAGCAACGGTTTGAGCAGAATTCTTTGCTTATTGTCAAATAAGGCTACATCCATGTTTTTACTGGCCATGGATGCGGGATTGTCAACAAACATTAATAAAACTTGCAAAGTGCTCTTACAATAAGTGTAATCTGGTGCCCGAAAAGCAAGCAGTTTTTGTTAGTTTCTACTAGTTTTCAAGCTGAAAGTGACAACAACTGAATGATGAAAGGGGTATATTCATATCTTTTTATATAGCCATTATTCAGACTACATTTAAAATTTAATGTCTTTTAATGGCAATTGCTTCTATTGTAACAAATCATTGGTAGTTAATGTTGTGCTTACACCGAAGGACTAACACAGAAAAGTCTTGGTGGTAACAAATTATGTATCGTTGTATCAATCAATTGATAACAGATAACGATATAATATTAGTGTCGTCAATTACAAATTGAACATATTTAATAAAGACTAATTATAATTATTACAAAAGTTTGTCATTAAAGTTGGTACAAACATTTGTTTGTGGTGCTGAGTATTTCATTCATTAATAAATGAGGAGGAAAGTCTAGTATCTAGAAGTCTGAAGTCCGAGAAAGGGGAACTGTTACAGAAACACGATGTGTTGGGTCCTGGTGAATAGGCGTATGTGGCTGTTAAGTACTTTCTGACATCAAACAGGGTATTTTGTTATTTACATATGCATTTTTTCTCCATAACTGGGGAAAAATCATTATAATGTAGTTTTTCGTGGAAAAAATTGAGTATATTCTCATTTTTCATCGTTTAATGATGAGAAGAGAAAAATGTAGTATGTTAGACTAGACTAAATTTGCTTCTGTAAATTGCAATTCTTACTGAGTTATTTTTTTTTGGAAAAACAAATTTTCCTGAAAAATACTTGAGTTTGAATAGCAATTTGCAGAACCAAATGCAGTCCTGTGTCACATACCGAATTGCCTCCTACTGATCTTTCCCTGCTGAAAATCAATGATTATTTATTTACTGTTGTACTATTTATGTTGTTTTGATGCCGTCAAAATTTCAGGTGGGGTGTAAAAAACGATTTTTTTGTCGAAACCAAGAGTGACATAATTTTGTTCAAACCTAAATAAGATTTCGAGTACTTTATATTGCCAAAATAGCAAATCGAATTGAATGTCGAAAAAGTCTGCATAATGCAGCTTTTCTAAACATAACTGACCAATATTAAGTTTCAGTGATCACATTTCATACTGTAGGGTTATTGAAATTTACGTATTAGTCCTGTATAATGTTCAAAGACTATCGTATTGGGTAAAAGATAGCCACCAGAGCTGTCCGATGCCCTATTTGACTTCCTGAGTACATAATGCAGGGCTCATGTAAATAATGAAATTTTGTAGGACTCCTTTATTAACCAGATGTGTAAGTATCGCAAATGTCTTTGTTGTTTCTGTTTTTTTTTCGTTGATGGAATGTCCTCTAAATATTTAGAAACAATTAGAATCAACTTATCCAACGTGTATTAAATATGCAAGATCTGCTTTCGAATGATTTGTAAATGTATAAGGCATCCTGGCACTACCAGGTAAAATTCAGTTACACAGTTTCCAATAATTCCAGAATTAACAAAAGTATTTTTTGTGAAATAAAAATATTCTTCATCAGAACATATTCTCCATAGTGTATCAAAATATTTTTTCTCACGTTTTCTTTAGTGGACCTCCCCCCCCCCTTCCTGCCATGTCAGAGAAAATAAAATTGGTGCTATCAGTAGAAATGAGAAATAACTAATTGCTGGAAATATCAAATACACCTTCAAACGAATACCAAGATAGACGAAGAACACATACGTATTCTTGATTAAAAATGGTTTAGTCGTCAATAACAGCCACAAGAAACAATCATCCTAAAAAAATATAAACATTGTCAATCAAAATGTAGTTTGCAAATATTCATAGTCGGCGCTTCAATATAAGATGCCTTAAAGTATATGTTTATAATGAAATGTAAAGGGAAAGTTTACTGCCAGCGATAATGTGTGACCGTTTAATATTAGTGCATATAATGTCAGGTTTCTGTGATAATCTGAACCTGAAATAAATTTTGGCATAGGGTCAGTAAACTCGTATTCGGCCAGTAGTTCGCACTGGGCATATTTCTCCTGGATTTCCGTATTAGTCCTGCTGGACATTCTATATCTGATATAAACATTAAGTATTGAATTGACAATTTTGAGCTTATTTACATATTTTTAAATATTTACATTTTTTTAAAATATTTACGCATTGGGATCCTATACTAGAGGCTCGGAGACTGAGCCTTAATCGCTCAGCTGACAAATACTTCTAATACAAGCCATGTCTATGATGATGACCAAAAATGATGTTTCTTCCCTTGGGGTCTAATGTTAAGCTATAGTTTGGTTGAATTGACTTCAGTGGTTTCAGAGAAGATCATCAAAATGTGATTTTCTCCTAGGGTCCAATGTAAAACTATTGTTCCATGCTGGTGGCAATGTTTTTCGTCAGATCTGACCAAAATGAGCAATCTTTATAAAGGACCTGTTTCGTATATCATTCTTGTAAAGTTTGGTTGAATTTGCTTCAGTGGCTTCAGGGAAAAAGATGAAAATAATTAATTTTCCATAGGTTCAAATGTTTAACCTTAGTACCAACCTTGCGGCCACGTTTTTGTCAGATCAGAGGGAAATGAGCAATCAAGGACTTTCCATACATCATGCCTGTAAAGTTTGCTTCAATTTGCTAAAGTGGCTTCAGAGGAGATAGCAAAAATATGCCATAGGTTCCAATGTTATGACATAAACTATGTCCTGCGCTGGCTGCCAGGATTTTTGGTGGATCGAAAAGATTTCAGCAAAGTTAAGTAAAAGACCTTCCATAGATCATTCCTGTAAAGTTTGGTTCAATTACTTCAGTAGCTTTAAAGGAGATAGCCAATATATGCCTTTCCCATTGGGTCCCATGTTAAACTATGATCTGCGCTGGCGGCCATGTTTTTTGGCGGATCGGAAAAATTTCGGCAATCTAAGTAAAGGACCTTCCATACATCATTCCTGTAAAGTTTGGTTCAGTTTTAATCAGCTGTTTAAGAAGAGATAGCCAAAATGTGCATTTTCCCATAGGGTCCCATGTTAAACTATGTTTGACCCTAGCGGCCATGTTTTTTGGCGGATCGAAAAAATTTCGGCGATCTTTGTGAAGGACCTTCAATACATCATTTCTGTAAAGTTTGGTTGAAATTGGTCCAGTGGTTTCAGAGAGGATAGCAAATATTTGCTTTTCCCATAGGGTCCCATGTTAAACTATGTTCTGCGCTGGCGGCCATGTTTTTTCACAGATCGAAAAAATTTCGGCAAACTAAGTAAAAGACCTTCCATACATCATTCCTGTAAAGTTTGGTTTCATTTGCTTCACTAACTTCAGAGGAGATTGCAAATATTTGCTTTTCCCATAGGGTCCCATGTTAAACTATGTCCTGCGCTGGTGGCCATGTTTTTTCACGGATCGAAAAAATTTCGGCAAACTAAGTAAACGACCTTCCATACATCATTCCTGTAAAGTTTTGTTCCATTTGCTTCTCTTACTTCAGAGGAGATAGCAAATATTTGCTTTTCCCATAGGGTCCCATGTTAAACTATGTTCTGCGCTGGCGGCCATGTTTTTTCACGGATCCAAAAATTTTCGGCAAACTATGTAAATTACCTTCCATACATCATTCCTGTAAAGTTTGGCTCCATTTGCTTCAGTAACTTCAGAGGAGATAGCAAATATTTGCTTTTCGCATAGGGTCCCATGTTAAACTATGTTCTGCGCTGGCGGCCATGTTTTTTCACGGATCGAAAAAAATTCGGCAAACTAAGTAAAGGATCTTCCATACATCATTCCTGTAAAGATTGGTTCAGTTTGCATCTGTAGCTTCAGAGTAGATATCAAATATATGCTTTTTCCCATAGGGTCTAATGTTAAATCTAAGTTCAGCGCTGGCGGCCATGTTTTATGGCGGATCGGAAAAATTTCGGCAAACTAAGTAAAGAACCTTCCATACATCATTCCTTTAAAGTTTGGTTGAAATTGGTCCAGTGGTGTCAGAGGAGATAGCAAAAATGTGAAAAGTTTACGGACAACGACGACGGACGACGACGGACGACGGACGCCAAGTGATGGCAAAAGCTCAAATGGCCTTTGGCCAGGTGAGCTAAAAAACTGTGTAACATGTAATGGGTCAGGCCAAACGAATATATAGTCCTATCGATTAGTCATGTACCTTATCCATCTATCTAAGAACTTAGACACCAATTGTATTCTTTCCGAAAATGTGCATGAGGGTTAACCTTATATTTTGATTCAGCTATTTTATCCAAATAAGGTAAAGAAATTATTTTTTTATTTAAAAAAGACAATGGTTTTTAAACGGCAAATATGTCAGTGCTGCAAAGGTAAAGAAATAATATATTTGTTTTATAACAACTACAGATATTCATTTAGCTAAAACTTGTTTATTTTACAGATCCCCCAGAGATTAAATCAATTCCTAAGCAAACACTGAAGGAAGGTTTAACATTTAGTATACAATGTCAGATTGATTCCAATCCAGCAGCAGATGATAGTAATGTAGTATGGACAAAGCATCATAACAATAGTTTTACTTATACGGGAAAGACTTTACGTATAGCTTCCATTAATCGACTTGACACAGGAATTTTCATATGTAATGTTACTATAGTGATGCAACCAAGTGAAGGGCCTACTATATCATCTTCCAGCTATATATTAGTAGAAATCGACGTAGCATGTAGGTTAAATATAACTTCATTTATTTTCATGCAAGTTTATTCTGAATGTTCGACATTCTGTAAAAGTATTATAGATTTCATGAGGAGTGAGAGTTGTATATCGCTTGTTATCAGCTCGGGTTACTTACAGAATAATGATAAACGAGCTTTAGCGAGTTTAGATTTTGTATTTCAAATGCTGAATGCATTGCAGTGTTTTGTTTTTACTTTGTATATGGAATTTTACATCTTTGCGAGAATTAATACGCGGTGTTTATGATAAGCAATAAAGGGATATGGAGTAAATGCACGTGAGACAATGTCTCTACAAATACACGGTAAAAGCAATGGAACAACGCTTTTATTGTGTTCTTCATCTTGAAGTCACCATGCTGCCTTCAACAATGAGCTTTGCTCATACCTCATAGTAAGTTCAAGACGACCCCTAGCACCGGTTCGAGCGGAATTTATTGCTAGATGTCGAGAACATACAGAACATCAAATCATTCAGATTTAACAAATATTTCATATTGTAAACTATAGAAATAAATATTATCTTATAAAAAGACGGTTCGGTGTTCACTTACCTTATAAAAAATTGGAAACGATTAAAGACTAGTTAGTTAAGAACTGTTTTTGTTGTGCAAAAATAATCAAAATGTAAACATAAACCCACGATATCTTGTGGATGGATCTGCCTCGCGTTGTCTGTGTAATTGTGCAGCAGGATTTGTTATATTGTAATCGCAGTAATACAAATAATACGTAAAATGCGTCTATGGTAAACAAATAATGAACCATTATAATGAATTATCTGTAATTTATTTCAAGTGTAAATTTCTCTATATCTGTTCGGTAAGTTTGTCCCTGATTTCGATGTCAATGTCCACGTGCTCATTAATCTCAATACACATAATCTAAACGAATAATTTATTATTTATGAATGGGAAACTTAATGTTGAGTTGTGTAGCACATTCTGGTTTGGGAGAGAGTTGGATTCGCAGACAAACAATCTGTCTTATTTTGCTCAGTTTGATCTCATAATGAGGGAACCAAAATCGCTTGTTTTCCAATGATAATGGGTGCCTAGCAAACCCTAGCACAAGTACATTTGGCTTCCGTTATTAAGTATTAAGTCATGGTTAGCCACTTTTGAAACTACAAAATGCACTACTATTTGATTGTTTACGTTAAAAATTTAAATTAGCTCCGACCGAATCGACCTGATGACTTAAATATACTATTTTTTGTACAGGTTCAACTTCGACACTCTACATGCAATCTTTTTGATTATATAAATCTAAAATGTCTGAATGAATTTTTTTTTTTTTGCAATAATCTAACTATATTTTACTATATTTTTATATATTGTTCAAACATATTTTACTTAGTGTTACAGGAAACTAATCCTAGTAATATAACAATTGTTTTATGTGCCTCAAAAGAAAATCGACCTCGGTCAATATGAGTTCCCAATTTATCAATTTAACATTATAAAGACATCTTAGTCCTTGTGCTTTTGTTTTTACCCTTTCAGATCCACCATCTGTTAGCATAATGCCACCTTATATGATCTATAAATTGATTAAAAACCAATTAAACAAGAACTTACAGTGCAACGTCATGGATGCAAATCCTGATGTGGCATCATATAGTTGGTACAAAAATACGAGGCTTATCACAACATTATCACAGCTTGCATTTGATACAGTAGAGACATCCCATGCAGGAGTGTATAGTTGTACGGGTGACAATGGTATTTATCCCGCCGGATCTGCCACTATCACAGTTGATGTACTATGTAAGTATTTTCAATCATACGCTTCTTATATTTGTTTATGAACCTTAATTAAATAGATAAATGCATGGCCTGGAGCACTTTCGAAGTAATTGCAGCATTTTTTAGAAATTAAAACTACAAAACCTTACTATGAAATAAGTTATTGATAACAAATGTGGCAATTCATCTGCTGGTGAAGTGTGAGTCACTGTAAGTAGTCACCAGCATAGTAGAAAAGTGCGTCGGTGTTGTTTCGGTCTTTTATTTGTTTTGATCTGTACTGAGGATACAGAAGTTTTTAAAATATCAATTTTGAAGAGATTATATTTACAGTATCTTTTACCAAAACAAATCAAAAACATATGAAATTCATATGTTTTGCATATGTTTTATACCTCAGGCCAAAGCAACTTATTTCTATGTTTGGCGTCAATGCGCGCATTGAAAATGAGTGATTTTTTTTTAAAGAAAACAAACAAAAAATATTTTTCGTTTTTTTGCATTAAAATGGTAGTTAAATGGTGAATAAAGAAGACAACAAATATATATTCTAATAGAAGATTATCAAATGACAAAAGTGAAATGAAGAAAAATGAGTAATATTTAAAAAAAATATCATCCCTACATGCAATGTAATTCTGAAAACTGAGTTTAATTGAACATTTGTCAGGTAAAAGTATGTTCTTTGTAATATTTCTTTTCTTAATTTTTTGTTTTGTTTTTGTTTGTTTTCCTCATACCCTCCTTCATTTCAAAAATAAAAATGACGCCAATCAGAGAATTAAATAAGTTTTGCCTATATGAAAAAATAGTTTTTCATATGTTTTACAAATACGTGAAAAACCTATGTTTAGGCGTTTCTTCCGAACAACTGATGAATCAATATATTAAGGGCATACGCCACAATTACCGTCGCTAAGCGTGTTTAACATGTTTATTGTCAATTTACACTCAGACATAAAAGTGGCAACAAAAGTCCGAATCGATCAAAGGAAGAGACCAGTAAGGAAAATCCGTATAACATTCGACTGAATCAGGGGAACACAATCCGACACAGAACATTTTTGGCAAGCCGTCATATTCCCGACTTGAAACGGGCATTTTATAAATAAAATGGTGGGGTAAACCAGGTTTATTGATGCATCAACCTCCCGCTTATATGACGACTAACTATAGCTTCTTTGTGCCCAGATTGTGTTAAATGTCAAAGCCATAATATATTCAGGGCGCACTACACTATTTCAATACGCCAATGTTTGACAGACCTCGAAAATAGTACTATAAAAAATAGTGCCTTCATTTGTAGTGACTCCAGCCAATTGATACATGTTATAATCAGCAAGATCATAGAATATTTCTAGGTGAATGACGGAGAGCAAAGAACAGTTGAAAAAACATGATTAAGTTGCATAACAAGCTAGAACGGATCGAATGAAATACGACCAAATACCGAAAATTCTCTGTTGCGACTATGTACAAAATTAACTGGAACGCTTCACTTCAATTTTATTTTCTTATTTGACATACAACATATGGTTTATATGTATTTATTTTATCGTGTTGGTGATCTGTTAACGGAAAACAAGTTCCCGCACCTGGGAAAATCCATTTCTATATTATTGGAATTTTTGAAATCCCGGAATTTAATATACGAGTGAATGGGAGGTCGAATTAGTGGTGTGCCTCGGATCCTGTCAAAACCTAGAATTTTTCTGTAATAGTTGAAATAACAAGTATGTGACATGAGCAGAACAATATAAAATAATAATGAATTATGAATTCGTATATGTACAAAACAGAGTCATAAAATTACAGCAATACATTTCATGAATCTATAAACTTATTCATATACACATAATTAATTTTAAAACATCATTAACCCTTTCATTTTTGGGATACCTTGTATAGTATTCTGGAAGGAGTCTCTCCCTTTCTTTAACTATATTATCATTGTCACAAATAAATAAAACATGATATTCATCCCTACAGATTTATTGCATTAATGACATATTCTTTTTTCTTTGATAATGTTTTTCCATCTTCCCGTTTCAATGGGAATGTGAGGATTTGAGGCTCTTAATTTAGTAATCCAAAGTCTGCTGTCTGCTGTTTTCGTTCATTTTTATTAAATAGTTTTCTAAGCCAAATTTTGTTTTAAATAACACATTAAATTGTCCACGTGATAAATTTGAAATCTGACTAAACCACGTTGTAATAAATTGATCACAAAAATTTTGTATTATTGTATAATTTATAAAAACATATCCTAGCCCAGCATTATTCAAAACCGATTCAATATAATTAATCCACTCAAACTTGTATTGAGTATTATTTGTTTTCAATTGTAACATAAGTTTATACAAATAATTACCAAGTTTGTTGCTACCTACAAGATTAGACCAATAAGAAATCATCCTATGTTTAACCCGAAGTTCGAGAGGAAATCTTCCCAACTCTCGGTACACAATAAAATCTGGCGTTGAATTCCTTACCTTTAATATGAAAAAGAAAAGAAATGGGGTAAACGTCAAGGAGACAACAACCCATTTCCAGGTTAAAACGACCAAAAACAAAGCATCTAGGGGTCACCGTCTTCAACACAGTGAGGAACCTCACACAATATAGCAAGCCCTAAATCGCCCCCCCCCCCAAAAGGTAAGAAAAGTGAATAAATCATTGAAAACAAACCACATCCATAAACCCAAATATAAAAAAAAAAATAAAATTCTTTTACAAACTTTCAAATGAATTTTTTCAATTATTTTCAAATCTCCATAACCCCAGATTTCACAACCGTACAATAAAATAGGTTCAATCATAGAGTCAAATAGTTTTAATTGCAAATCAATTGGAATGTTTTCATTTCTTATACACCTATATATAAAATGAAGTCATTTTTGTGGCCGATCTATCAATTTCTTTTTAGTATCCAAAAATATTCCATCATACTTGAAAATGATACCTAGGTATGAAAATGAATCAACAAATTCTAATGTTTCACCATTTATAGTGAATACAAATGTTTCTTTAGATTTTCTTTTGCTAAAGACCATAACTTTCGTCTTATGTACATTTACTTTGAGTTTCCACATGTTCGATATGATTGAAAAGTATCAATGGATTTCAGCATGCCTTCTTTAGTTTCAGATAAAATAATTGTATCATCGGCATACAAAATTATGAACAATTCGAAATAAACATGAAGCTCTTTGTGAAAGTTTTCATTAAATTTTTTTTTAGAGAGACCCCTTCCATTTTTTAAAAAATAATCCTCTAGGTCATTTAAAAATACTATGAAAAGAAAAGGTGGTAAATTTTCACCTTGTCTAACAACTATTGTACAAGGAAAAAATTCAGAAAAGCAATTGTTATATTTAACACAAGATTTTTTCCCTCGTACATACTGTTAATAATTCTAAAGCATTTGCCTTTAATATTATGATGTTGTAGCTTTTGTCATATGCAAGACACTGTATCAAACGCCTTTTGAAAATAAGTAAACGTACAAAAACTGGTTTGCCAAAAGAAAAATACAAGTTTACAAGAGAATGTAGAACAAACATATTATCTGTCGTGGAATATCCTTTCATAAAACCTGTTTGGCTGTCTGATTTAAGTTTTATTTTTATAAACTGGAACTATGATAACAGTTGTCCATCATTCAGGTATAATACCCGAATCAAACACAACATTGAATAGCTAAGAATAGACCGATATCATGGTAGCACTAGCGGTTTTTAAAAATTCATTAATAATATGATCATTACCAAGGGAGTTATTATTTTTCAGTTTTTTTAAAGCATCCATAATGTCCTGTTCTGTAATAGGGCCATTTATTATTTCATCGCATATACTATTATCGCAGACCTCATCAATAACTACATCATTTGAGTCATCATCTTCAATTATAGTATTTTGGTTTTTAAAATGATTAAAAAATGAGCCTATATCAATTGTTGAAACGCTACAATACAGTAACGTCATAATTAGAATTTTCCGCGAAAATGACGTAACAATTGTTTGACGTCATTCATCTGTAGATCAAAGAAGACAGAATTTCAAAGAAACGTGTAATATTTGTGTAATATTTGGATTTTTCAGTTATTAGAAGGTTCCAGACTAATTTGTGGTCTTAATTAATTTTGTGTGTGTGTGTGTGTGTGTGTGTGTGTGTGTGTGTGTGTGTGTGTGTGTGTTGGGTTTGTATATTTTTTTATTTGTTTTTGTACTCTTTTGTAAAATTCCATTAAGAAATACAATGTAGACTTGCGTATAGATTCAAAAATCGTCAGGAAACTATTTTTTGTACATTTGTAACTGATTTGAAATGATTTAACGATGTCCCTGTTTCTTTAATACTTTAGTTTTTCTGTATGCTTCATTCTTGACTAATGAAAATACTGAAAAACTTTCCTAAATTTACCACAAAGAAAATACAATGTATAAACATGTAGGGCAAACAAGCTGATTGCGAAAAAGCTTAATTTTGCAATTTTACTTGGGACAATGCTTTGCACATTATCCATAGGTTTTTTTGAGTTTCATAGAGTGTCTAAATGGGGCTCGTTTTCCCGAAATCGAGGCAATATTTTTCCATTGTACCGTTTACAAAGACCTGAAAACTATCTCCCTTTTTCCCGGTTCACGGGATTTTTTTTCAGAGTTACCCAATTCAAGCCCTACACGCATTCCCGTTTTCACGGGTAGTTTTAGGGACGAATCGGTTTCCCGTTTACTTTAAAAGGCAAATCCCGCTTCCCGCTTAATCCGCACCTCTAGACCCACTTGATAAATGTTTTGACAGTTGCGATATGGCTATTTGTGGATTGTCTCTTCTTCACCAAGATACAATTTGATTTTTCTTCAGTGGTGCGGCAGTGTTTTACCAGCAGAGTTGCCTCCTTGAGCTAGCCGACAGGTAAGCGGCGAAACTCCTTGACCCTTAGTTCGTCTTTTCTTTCTTTTTCAGATTGTGGTTTCGGAGTTGGTTGTCTACCTGTATTGGGTTTTATTTATATGTTTTCTTATACTATAGGAAAACAGGATAGACAAAGAGGAGTTGGGTACCCATCAACCTATTTTAACCTACCGCTAGCTTTTGATTGCGGCTATCCCGGGTTCCCATCGATGTTTATTGGCGTTTTTCTTGTGCAGTGCATTCGTGGATTGTGGCATGCAATTATGATTTTCGGCCAGTTTATCTTTTGCCTGTAATTTTTTCTTTAATATATTCGCTATTGTTTTTATTCTGTGTTTTTTTTTTGTTTGTGTTTTTGTGTTTTTTTTTTTGTTTTTTGTTTTTTGTTGTTTTTTTTTTTTTTTGCTTTTTTTGTTGTTGTTTTTTTACAGCCACGAACAAAATAACATAACAAAAACTTATCCATGCTTTTTGGTTGTTTATACTTGTTTGTTCGTTTGTTTTTGTTTGTTTGTTTGGTTTTTTTTTGCCTCTTCTATATGACGTATTCGGGGAGAGGATCCAGGGTTTATAGTTTGAAGGAACGTATTTGAAAAAAAATCGCCACCCTTTCTTCCTTTCTTAACCCCCACCTGGTACATTGTATTATGAATTTATAATCTGCTAAATGTCCATAATTTGTTATATTGACAAAGCACAAGTATATTGGGAGAAATCTGAAATTATTTAGCCTTGACGTTTATAATTTCAGCAGCAGCGTTGATAGGCACGGAATAACGTCAATTACGCTTTCCCGCAAAAATGGACGTTAAACTTCATTTTTAAGAGATTTTTAAGCCGTACCTTAATCCTTTCTTTTTTATTTCATATTTGAATTCCCTGATGCAAGCCATACCAAATAAACCAAATTCAGGGAAAAATCAATGTTGGAACCATGAAAAAAAAAAGACTTTCAAAACATGCGAATTTTAATGTTTTGGATTTTAAATGTTGAAATAAGCAACTAAGCATAAGGTATATATATATATATATATATAAAGAAATAACTTATTTTTAAACTCATTTTATAGTATAAGTCTGAAAGATTACCCGCAGAAAACATTACAATGTACGTGGCTATCTATAAAGATAAAAAAAAGGTACACCGATTTATATTCACCCCGACAATTTGCAGTAATTGCAATTTTAGCTCATTAATAACTAATTTCGACGCTTTAAGCATTGAAAATTAGTCCGATAAGGTATATATATTTTTGCATACTAGTATTTAGAAAGTGCGTATCAAAATTGTGCAACACTCAAATTTTCAAAAAACTTCTCAATGTAAAACGCAACTGTGTCGAATGCCCTTAAAAATTATTTACATGCTAATAGCTCTGAAAATTATTAGTGTAAACATATCTCATTTAAATAAGAAACAAAGGTTTGCGATTGATGCATCAGTTACAAATAAGCATACAAGTAAGCCTCATTGCTTAATATCGCAGTGCGCCCACTTGTATAAAAAAGTTTTAACACATAACAATTATTCTCATACGTGTGCATATAAAATAACATAAAAGACAAAATATCATCTGGAAAAATCAACTCCAGGATAAGAGAAAGTAATTATGGAAATGTGTTTATTGAGGTGGAAAAACGGGGGTAACCCGAAAAAAATTGTCCACAAATTCAATTTTCTTTAAATTTGAAGTATGAAATAATTATGTACTAATAAACTAATAAACAAATAATAAACAAGAAAAATTCACTGTAAGATTTTTTATCTGTAGTTCCCAGAAACATAACTATCTTAAGAGTGTTAAATACATGACAGAAATCACCATGAGGCATATACTACTGTAATGTATATACACAAAAATCGGTAATAATTGGCCATTGAAGACTTCAATATGAGATAATAAAGATCATATGTATGGTTTGCAGTGCAAAAGAAATTAAATTGTCTAAACATAGACAAAAGCACAGCTTCATTCAATTTCTTCTGGATGAAAACCCTATTCTTCAATGTTCAACAAAAACTGAGAAATGAAAGATCCTCAATACATATGACTTTTATTAAAAGTCATCGTACCATTTTTTCATCATGTTATGAAAACTACATGATATACCTGTATGCTGAACATCAAGTTGAAAGAATTACACTACAAACAAGGCTGTATGACAAACGCGATGACTTTTCCAATACTCAATTTCCCTTTTCTTAATACTAACATTCCAAAAGCACCGGCATATGGAATTTACATTTTCCAACTCATTCGCTACTGAAGGTTCTGTGGTCGAAACAGTGACTACCTTGATAGAGCACGGTTGCTTACAAATAGGCAAGGTATGTTACCCATAACTTGAAGTCATCACTACAGATTTTTTACGGTCGACACCATGATCTTGAGGACCGCTATGGAATATCTGGTTCCCAGATGACAAAAGATTTTTCTCTTTGCCTCTAAAGTTTGTTTCTCCATTACATGATATGACTTTACTACCGGATTTGGCATGTCTAACACGGCGGGTGCCTTATAAGTAGCACGAGATGCTTACTCTACCGGAACACTTGATCTCACTCATGTTTTTATTGGGTCCTTGTTGTTCATTTTTGCATTATGTGTATGTCTTCATTTTTCTTTTGTGTGCCAGTCAAACTTCCTTAGCTTCAGCATCCTTCAAAGGAATTCATGACAACAGTTAGAGTTATTGATGACATTGATCAATTGTAGTGCTGTATGTCTGTGTGTTTATTCATACTGCTGACATGGGCACCCGCTAAGAGGGGACATCAATGAATAAAATTTAATGAAACAAGAATGTGTTGGTCATCCAGGTGTTTCGTATTTATTTTTTATGAGTATTCTTTCTCAACATGGCGTCTTCAGAAGCAAAAGTTATTGTTTTTTATTATTATGATAATGGATTATGTCGAAGAATATGCAAAAATTGGATTAAACGTTAACAAGATGAAGACCTTAATTCTCTTTCGGACGGGATTAAGGCTTAGAGGTGCATGATTCTTAAGCGAATCAGTCAGCTACAACGGTAAATAGATCTAAAGCATCATCAATTTATCAAAATGCCCATGTTGACAGATACTTGTCCTCCATTCATGACAAATATGTCGTTGTTCCGGCAACTAATTATATCTATTTCATTTGTAAAAATCTTTACATCGAAAGAACTAGTAATTGGTAATACTAGGGCAATCCTACCTACACATCTACTACTCTGTCTAAGGAGGAGATCTTACAGAACCATAAATCTGTTTTGCTTTTCTTTGGGATTTCAACCATATATGAAAACACTGATCTCCCCTCCTTGTACAGCGTACCTAAATTACACAAATGCCAATGCAAGCAACGGTACATTGCTGGATATGTAAAATGTTCTACAAAATTTATTTCTAAACTTTGAACCTCCATCTTGATAGCCGTAAAAGAGGACCTTCAAAAATATTGTGACACTAACTTTTGAAGAAGTAGTTTAAATGGATAACTAAATACCGAAGTTACTGAAACGTGAATATTAAAAGAACTATTCAGATCTGCTTGACATCTAAAAAACGGAGATCATTATCACACTGTAACAACATTCAATATTTTGACATATCCTTATTTTACTACCATTCCTCATGAACAACTGACACATTTAATTCATAGATGTTTCTTCCGTAAGAACGGCGAACGTATATATATGTACATTGTTATAGGCAGAGAACAAGCACACTTTGTGAAGTACGACTCAGAATCACAAGACAAATATACAGAAGAAGAAGTGATTAAAATGTCAGAGTTTCGTATCAACAATATATTTGTCCAGTTTGGAGGACTTGTCTTCAACAGACTATCGGAATTCCAATAGGCACAAACTGTGCACCTATTTTAGCCGATCTGTTTCTCCATTCTTTGAGACTGAATTCATCGAAAGTTTCTTTAAAATAAAGATAAAAAACATGCCCAGTCCTTTTCAGCTTCGTTATATAGATGATATTTTATCACTAAGCAACCCTCGCTTTGGTGATTTTCTTCATCTTATCTATCCAAAAGAGCTATAAATTAAGGATACTACAAATACATCCACATCGGCCTCGTTCCTTGACCTTCATCTTGAAATTGACAACAGAGGTAAACTACAAACTAGGCTGTATGACAAAGCAATGGCTTCACTTCTCCAATACTCAACTTCCCTTTTCTTAGTAGCAACATTCCAAAAGCACCGGCATGTGAAGTGTACATCTCCCAACTCATTCGCTACTCAAGGGCGTATGTTCGATACAGTGACTACCTTAAAAGAGCTCGGTTGCTTACAAATGGGCTACTTAAGCAAGGGTATGTTACCCATAACTTCAAGTTTTACGGTCGACATCACGGTTTTGTTGGACGTTATGCGATATCTGTTTCCCAGATGACAACAAATCTTTCTCATTGCCACTAGGTTTGTTTTTTCTCTACCGGATTTGACCCTACTACCGGATTTGACATGTTCAACACGTCGGGTATCTTATAAGAAGCAGGAGATGCTTACTTTATCGGTGCACCTGATCTAACCCATGGTTTTCTATTGGGTCCGTGTTGTTCATTTTTGTATGTGTGTGTGTCTTCATTTTTCTTCTCTGTGTCGTGTTCATGTTATGTCTTGGTTTCTTTGTATTTCCGATATTGCTATTGTCCTTGAATTGTTCGTTTTAGACTTACAGTTTGGTTCTCACTTACTTTACCTTACATTATTATTCTATATCCTACTATTATTCTAAATCCACTATTGTACCAGTTGAAAGACTCTAAAAAGTATGTTCGACCAAATCACCAGCACTCTAAATGATAGTTAAACAATAAAGAAAAAGAGAGTTTATATGTATGTATAAGAAAATTTTGTATGTGACTTCATCATGAAGTTCCATATTGCGTTATCGAAATCAGGTCTGTCGGAGATCTCCTTCCTGTTTACCAACTTGGAGTATTTTAAACAAATATTGTCAATGGTAAAAATTTCGTAACATTTTTCTCAGCAACTACTGATCATAGCCACTTGAAATTTAGTATTTGACTTAAGTATGGGGTCCCATATTGCGCTTATCGAAATCAGGTCTGTCGGAGATCTCCTTCCTGTTTACTAACTTTGAGTATTTTCAACAAATATTGTCAATGGTAAAAATTTCGTAACACTTTTCTCGGCAACTACTTATCGAAGCAACTTGAAATTTTGTATGTGACTTTATTATATGGGGTCCCATATTTCGCTAATCGAATTCAGGTCTGTCGGATATCTACTTCCTGTTTACTGACTTGAAGTATTTTCAACAAATACTGTCAATGGTACAAATTTTCGTAACACTTTTCTCAGCAACTACAAATCCCAGCTGCTTGAAATTTTGAATGTAATTTTAGTATGGGGTTCCATGTTGCTCTAATCGAATTCATTTCTGTCTGACATCTACTTCCTGTTCACTGACTTGGAATATTTCAACAAATGTGGTCGTGTTTATTCAACTGGTTAATCTTGAATTCACAGTAACTTCGGTATTTAGTTATTTCCTTAAAATTTGAAAGTCATATTCCAACCAAACTTGCAGGATATGTTGTTCACCTGATTTAATTGTGCACTTTATACTTAAAATTTCAGTTTTACAGATTTTAGAGGTTCACTGAGCTAAAATAGCTCAAATGTTAATTTGTTTTGTTAATCTGCAAGACCTTTAAACTAATAATTCATATTCTAAACAAATATACATGATATGTATTCTCTTGCTCTAGACTTACATCTGATACTTAGAATTTTGATTTTACAAAATCTGTGATAAGTAGAGTAAAAATTATAAGTAAAAGCTGTGATAAGCAGAGGTTAAATGAGCCAAAAATTGCTCTTTTAAAGTTCAGGCGACAAAAGTGTTCAATAGAAAAAAACATCATTTTTTTATACATGTAACTTTTAAAATAACTATGTGAACACTACAAAAAAATATAGCTATTCTACCAAAAGTAAACGTCAGGAAAAAGGCCAAATGAACCCCATTAGATCTCGATGGAAATCTTGGAAATCTTAAAGTATCTAGTAATCTGATATTTCTACACTTTATAGCTAAAAGATTGTAATATGTAATGATAATCGACTATTGAGCAACATGGTTTGTTTCCATTGCTTTATTCACTTTTTTACTTTTTGGTGCCATTTAGGGCTTTCTTTATAGTGTGAGATTCCTCACTTGTGTGGAAGACCGTTCGGTGACCCTAGATGCTTTGGTTGTTTTGTCCTTTAAACTTGGAGATGGGATTTTGTCTCCTTGTCTACTTCTCTTCTTCATATTCATTTTATTTTAAGAAGACAATAATAAAACTGCTCGAAGATATGAAATCGGAAACAAACAAAGTGTAAACTGATAAGACTGATATTGGAACAAAAATTAAATTTATTCCTCATCATCCTAAAAATCAAATTTACAATAAAAGGATGTGGAGTAAACTCATATGTGAAAAAGTCTCTTTGATTTGATCTTGGTCTTCGCTGAAGAGACATTTTACAATGTGCACTAGTTGTCACAAAAAGAGATCTAGTTACTCATAAAAAATATAGTGTCGAAATAGCAATTATTTTTACAGAAAGTGACTCATTTATACCAAAGTTAAGCTTAATTTTTAACTTACAAGACAAATTACAAGGAAAGATAACAGAAAACACCTCCAATGACTGAAAGTTACAATCAAAGGCCATAATCAGCAAGATAACTACTCGGGAAAACACGAATGACAGACAAATAACAAATGTAATTAACAATAGGAACTCGGGACAGCTGGTCTTGGAGCCGAGAATCGCCAAAAAAGCAGTAGTGTTAAACCGGATTTTGCGACCATAACCTCGCTTTTCTCTATCAAGTTTCCCTATAGTAACATAAACATACGTATACAACGTAATATTTTTGCTTGACTTCTTACTTAATAAAGACCACTATCTTGAAAAAGAAATAAATGAGACAAAACGTTATTTGAAAAGCTAGGTCAAGAAATCCAACTAACAGATAGGTTTACTGTATCAGGTCAATATCTCGGCCAGTATTTAAAAATGTCTAGAAAACGGGTTGTTGTGAAACGACAGAATAGATTATATTCAAGTTCATGCGGTCTACACTCCCTAACAACAAAGCCAATTGAATAAAAAATTGGTCACACCTCATCGTAGAGTTCAACAGTGGAAACTTAGTTTGACATTTGACGTTATAGAAAACACATTAATTATCTTCTCCTTCTGACACGACTAGGCCAATTGGAACTTAATTTAGTCACAATTGTCGTCTGGAGGTGCCCTTCAAAGTTTTATTTTCCGTTTGTACTCCACTTTGCCCCTTCAAAAAGATGACCAGTAAGTCTTCAATGTATCCAAAATAGTTGCCATTAGGAAATGTAGTTCAACTTTGATGCAAATAAACATCAAGGTATATTAACATACTTAAGGTAAGTGAGGACACCTGACCCCAAAAATAATTCTGAATTCAAAATGGTTATTTTTTAAATATACTACTGTTGAATATATACCCTTTCTTTGGTATGAATATTGGACCACCTTTCCAGGCGTTTTTCTGAGATAAATGGGGTCAAAGTTACCTCCACTTGAATAATGGTCCGAATTCCCATTTACCCCCCTTTTGACCATATAAAAGACCAATTGTACATCGTTTTTGTAAAAAGAGTGTTTGGATTATAAGTCTTTGTTGTTTTAAAGGTATTTTTAAAAATACATCCACTTCTGTCAATTATTTTTGCTAAAATTGCCAATTATGTGCACATTGAGGTTGGATTTTTATCACTTTTTGCCCCCTGGAGGGACATAAAAAGTGAAATTCAGAAAAACTTCCGAATTCAAAATTTTATTTTTTTACTTAAATATATACCTTTATACGATATCTGCAAAATATAAAAAAAATCAGCATAGCAAACCAGGCTTTTAAGAGAACTACAAGCATTCAAAGTTGACAACATTGCCCTCCTCCCCAGAAAAAATTTTGCCGTCACTAGAGCAAAAACCGGAAGTGATGTCACTGGCTGTGCTTGTAGCACAAATACCAAACTAAAATAGTCATATGACTGTTTACAGTCTTCACTTGACTAGAACAGGAAGTTGTAGGTTACACATGTCAAACCGGACGTGGATACTTTCTTACCTACTGTTAATCATAAATACAAAAATTTCATCTACAAATTAAAATTTTGTGAAATATTGTATGATAGTTCGACACATGACCCCACAGGAGTCCTATATAGAGATAAAGGAGCGCGCATGCGGGACCGGAAGTAGTTTGTATTTCCAATTGGCCACCGTTTTGACCGGAATGACCTATTATGCTGCATAAAGATATATCTTGGATGGCGTTGACTAAATGAACGAGTTGATATTTCTCATATTTCCTTGTTCCAAACTTCAAGGGAGTGGTCTTGATAAAACTGAAATCAGCAGTGGCTTGTTCTGGCAGTATTTTTATCACGTCTGCGTTAATTGTTGAGAAGGGGGAGACTGCTATTGTTGTTCTAGGGTGAATTCTCTCTCCAGAATTTTCGAGTTTTATTCTATCATTTTTCCCACTTTTCTTAATCCTTTGTGTAAATATTTACTTTTTTCACCATTATATCTCTATCTTATTTAATTTTTATCAAAGTTATTTTCCTTTTTGAGCACTTTTACTGTGTTAATTTATTATTAGTTTCCTTTTTCTCACCTTATTTCAATTTTATTTCCATTTTTCATCATATACGAAGGAATTTGAATTTTTCTCGCCATTTTACTGTTTCCATGGCAACGGTCGCCATTTTGATATTTTAAAGACCAAAACTCGTATCTACACATGCTAAGTAACCTTCCTGTCAAATTTCAGTCATTTTGGAGCAATTTGAAAATTTCCCGCCATTTTCAGTTCCCATAGCAACGGTCGCCATTTTGATGTTTTTAAAACCAAAGTTCGTTTCTGCACATGCTAAGTAACATTCCTGTCAAATTTCATTCCATTCTGAACATTTTTCCCGCCATTTTTATGGTTTAATCACGTGACAGCTGTCCTCACTAACCTTAAAAATGAGGACCTTTATTACTTAGGTTATTTGGACTGTCTATGTAAGCCATGACCCAGGTGAGCGATACATGATCTTCAGAGCCTCTTGTTTTTGCTTAAGTGCATTTAGGTCATTACCTGTATTGATAGGAAATGCTAACCGATGCACGTGATTTCACCCATTATCCGTGTAGTTATTTCTATATGTTTGTCCAAATTTTCCTTTCTGTATCGTATTGATATGATGTCTATGTTTCTTTGTGTATCCCATATTGTTATTGTCTATTGGGCTATTCTTCTTTTTTTCGAATCTCACTTACTTGCTTTATTATAACGAAACAACAATTATAAGTTTTTTTTCACTTTCTTTTTGGATTTTTCTTAAGACAAAGAGCAAGTATTTGCATAGAATGGACTATATATAAATATAGAAATAAAAACATGTCCACAAGCTGAAAACTTTTAATGCATAAAATAAATTAACAGTAACTTTGGAATTTTGTTATTTAAACTTTACCTTCCGTTTTATAGAAATATACTAATTTTATCAAAATTCTAACCCCTTAAAATACATGGGTTTCATTTCCTGTATTGCGCAAGATGATTTGGATTTGGTCTCCTATTTCGTTTCTTTCTTTTTTTTTTAAATTAGTACTTATTTCTGATTATGTTTTGAATAAGTCTTTTAACATTTGATTGTGATGCGGATGATGAGAAGTTACTCCTTGAAATACATGTTAATCATAACAAAATTTACTGTTTATTATGCATCTTTTTTTTGTAATTATCTTCAAAAATAACAACAAAATTTCCGTTATCTAATAATAGAATTTTGTTCTACAGATCCTCCTCAAATAAAACAGATTATGAAGCAAACACCAACAGAAGGGTCTCTGTTTGCTATAGAATGTCAAACTGATTCGAATCCAGCAGCAAAGGATACGGACATTATATGGACAAAGCAGAACAACAACACTTTTGTTTATGTTGGAAAAACTTTACATATACCTGTCATTAATCGCCATGATGCTGGAATTTTCATGTGCAATGTCACAATACTGATGCAACCTAGTGAAGGGGCCAGTGTTTCATATACCAGTACAATATCGGTAGATGTCGATATAACATGTATGTTATTTCATTATCCTTTTTACTATTTGAGTTTCAGGCTTAAGATAATTTATAATGCACTTCAACAATATTCGACAAAATTTTTATTAAGACTCCCGAACTAAGTCCAGTTCCGTTTCCGTTGAGTTTCAAGACATTAACAGCCATTACATAAGATTTCCTGACTTTGTTGGGCACAAAACATATTATGACGTCGTCTATTTCAGCATTAAGGCTGTTGTGACGTCGCTCATTATGCTATTGGAGATTTTCATATTGCTAGTCGTCATGGTTTCCATTGGTCCCATATAAGAATATTTCTTTTTTTCATGAACTTGTCCGAAGCGGATAAAAAAGACCGTAAGATCTACAGCTTTTGAATTAAATACTTAGGGCATATTGTTTATATGTGCAACCAAACAGCCCTTTTAAGGCGTCGTTGGGTATCAATTTGCTATTATAGAATTTTATGAATTTTCTGTGTAAAATTGTATTATTGTTAAAATTATAAAGTAAAATTTAGGGATCACTGTGCATTTAGGCGCAAAAACTGACATTGAAAATTTGAGGATTTTACATAGAAATAATAGGGAAAATGAATATATGAGAGGATAACTTTAAAAACCTTTATTACCACTGAGACACCTTAATAGCCTTACATGAAGGGTATATTTGTTGGATCACATAGGGTAGGGTTTTTAAAACCTATTATCAATCTCTCGGAGACAGTTATTCAGTCACATGGATGATTAACCTGAGAATATAAGGAAAGTACGATTCCTTTATAATGTTTTAAAAAGCGAAAATAATGACACATTTAAAAAATATTTCAGACAAGCCTATAGTAAAATTATCAGACAGGAGTGATATCAAAGTAGTGGAATATGACGATTTACATTTGAATTGTAATGTGGTGGGTGCTAACCCTCCTGTTTCGGTGTTTAAATGGTATCAGGACGATAATGTGTTATCAGAAGGTATTAAATCCGAATATGTGCGTCATCGAGCAGATAGAAATGATTCCGGAAACTACAAATGCGAGGCATCAAATTCAATTGGAAGTGGTTTTGGTGTAGTATTTGTAGATATTGTCTGTAAGTATTTAGGGTAGTAAAATTTCCCTTTTACAATAGTTTATATAACAAATTCCTGTTAAGTTACGTGAATCTAAAACATTAGAAAGTTTTCTGGTATCTAATGTAAACTGCAACCAACACCTTTTTAATGCCAAAAACTGAAAGCTATCACCTTGGTAAAATCTATGGCAACATCGCCTGCACTACGTCTAGGGCTGGACGTAGTGCATTCGATGTTGCCATAGATGTCACAACAGTGATGGTTCGAATCCCGTAGAGGGAACTATCAATGTGCAGATCAAACAATGTTGGGCTGATTTTCAGACATTTATATAAATAATTCATCAAGCCCAGTATAATGTCTCACGATATTATCCATTGGAGAGGTATAGTATGAAGAGTTGTCACATACTTCAGACAACTATATATATATATATATATATATATATATATATATATATATATATATATATTGTCTCGATATATCAATATAAATTGTCTCGTGTATAGATGAATATATTCATCAGTAAAAAATCCAACATAGTCGGTATCACAGTTATATTACACAAGTACTTTCATGTTTATAAAACAATCTTCAGGTGTAACTGTATGAACAGCGTAGTATATCTATGCTACAGTATTTAAGAACGTAGCGTCATAGTATAATTTAAGGGAGATAATCGTTATGTTTAACAAAAAGAAATACTTATAAAAATATTACGGAAACACAGAGCGTCACACAATTATACAATTGAAAACAAATATTTTGCGTTAAGTCTCGATTTAAAGGACAGGGTGCGATAAGGGGTTGATTTTGGCCCAAGATTCCAGTGAATTTCTAAGGTGCACTTCAAGATTTTCTTTTGTGTTCGTTTCCAAGTTGAGATCCATTTACAGAAAAAAAAAGAAATTTTAGAACCGATGACGTCACAAAATGTACAGTTCTGACGTCATGAAAAGGCTTCTTTTAAGCATTTTCATAGAAATATACAGAATTTGGCAGATTTTTGAACAGTTTTCCTTACCGGAAATATCGAGCACATCCAAGAACCAATTAGATAATTTACCAACTTATTGGTACAAATGAATTGAATCTATCATATAAATATTTTTGTGGTTCTTCCATGTGCTCAATGTTTCCTATACAGAAAAAGTAGTCAAAATTGGTCAAATTTGTCATTTTTCAACGAACTATTCAATTTGTTCCTTCTTCTACACTCAAAAACTCAGTAATCATGCATCAATATTCGAGAAGTTTTACTGTTTACTGAAAATCCATATCCATAGAACATTTCAATGAGAAAATTCTGTGAATTCAACCAAATTTATTTTTCAGGCCAAATAAAGCCCTTATCGCCCCTACTCCTTTGGAAATAAAGTATTTTTCCTGTTGTTTTCCATTTAATCAAATCTTGCTCTTGTTAATAGCCGTTTTAGATTTCGGGGTTGTTTCCTGGTTTATCAGTTCGCGTAATTTAGAATCTTGTGTAAGTATTGGTAAGTTTGCTTTAGCCACGGGAAGAATGTTATAGTTCCAAGGATTATGCGTAATAACAAACGGTATTTTGTCATTTTCGTCGTTCTGTTCCTCACGCGTAGATCTTAATTGATCCATCGGGATTGAATTTGCCATATGAATTCCTCGTTTTATTAACGCTTGTGGGTACTTTTGGTTGAGTAAGAAATTTTCTAGTTCTTCTAGCCGCTCTTCCCGTAAATTTTCATCCTAAACTACAGTACAAATTTTCCTCCCCAAACAGTAAGGGATATTTCGTTTAGTATGTGGTGGATGGCATGAATGAAAATTAAGGTACTGGTGAGTTTCTTTATAGAATATATATGTACTGGTGAGTTTCTTTATAGAATATATATGTTTTCAGGTTCGTACCATCTTTAATTATAAGGATATCTAAAAATGGCAACTTCTGGACACTTTCTTCTTTGGTAAATTTTATTGCGGGATGAAGGATATTTATTAAATCGGATTCAAGGTCCTCATTTGATTTTGTCCAAATAATGAAGCAATCATCGAGATATCTTTTCCATGATAGTTCAATGTCTCTTGTAAATTCCACCCCGAATCTATTTTCAATGTTCTGGTAGCATATGTTGGGGCGGATTTAGTATCCATTGCAGTCCCTCGTGTCTGTATATAGTTTTTGCCATTAAAATAGAATAAATTATTTTCTAGAACTAATTTAGCGGAGTCAATAATGAAGTCAAGGCTAAATCGATCTGGTATTACTTCTCGATGTTTCTCAACCCAGTATTTAATTGCCGCTCATGCGGGATGTTTGTA